>VTPC01001075.1:87265-97497 GCA_011009095.1 Ignelater luminosus
AAATAATATTTTTTTACCATTAACGTATACTGCTATAACATTTTTTAAATAAATGTTTTACGCTTTTTAGGTTTAAGTTGGTACAACTTATTTCAGGATCACTAATTAATTACCAGTTAAATAAAAAAGACATAAAGAATTGTTTATCGTCTTGCTAATTATGAATTATCTCAATGCGACTAATAACACTGAGTTAACTGAAACAGAATGAAAAAAAATCAATTTGATATTCCAAAACTAAGAAACGTTAATTTCCATTCGAGCATCAAATTCTTATTGTTAACAACACTTTATCAAATCTTTCAAGTTCCTATTCTCTCTCACAAATGAGTAATTAGGCTCCCAAATTAAACAAATGCAATAACGAAGAGTCAGAGCACACTTCAATCGTTTAACATATCATCCACTTCCCGAATAAGTAACATACATTTGTCTCTTTCTAAAATCCAATTCGTATACGGTGAAATAAAGACGGAACAAGTAATTTCAACATACAATCCCCAATGAATGCTGAGCAAATCAAAGTAACCGCAAAATTCCTTCCATCATCAGCGCCTTCGGTTTTTTGCGCAGCAGCGCTTTCTACCGCGATCTCCTTGAACTTTAACGATTTCCCACCCTTTTCTTACAGCGTCGCGACGCCCCAAGTGCCCGACCTTAGAAAAGTTGTTCGCTAAAAGTCGCAACGTTTTCTTGAATACACTACGCGATCGTACTGATTCGTTAATGTTCGGTTTTTATTGATTTTACTTACGAATTTTTTATTGCCATTAAATTTATTAATATCCGAACTATCTTGAGTGTAAATTCTATGGATTCAGTAAAATAATCTTTCTAGAGAGTATCAAAGCGATTAGAGCAAGATTAAATCGTAACATAAAAAACGAGTAGAACGCAAACGTTTTACTCTTCGCATTCCTAAGAAAGAGAGACGTTCTTTGAAAGTTCTTCTTTGTCACGAAAATATATAAGTAAGTAAGAGTTTCACCCTCCTTCAACAGAGAGCGTCGTACACATGAAAAATACAGCCAAAAATATGTTATTTTTTTAATCAAATTTTAAATATTTATAAAATACAATTTTTTTGTTTTTTTAATGGGGTTTTTTGATTCCAATGTTTCGTTTATTAAATTGTGTTTGTGATAATTACAAGAATTCCTAAATTAATACAATCAACTTAGACAAAGTTCATAAAGAGAATTTTGCAGTAGAATAGGTTTTCTAGTTTGATATATACGGAAATGTATCGCCATATCGAAGTTCCACTTCGACGCCTATAGACGCCGGTAAATCGTCGTCTCGACGCACCTCGTCTTGCGGTTGGTTTGTGGTTAAAAGGGCGGAGCTGTGGTCATAATTCCTTATCCTGATTCGCCGATATTTCCTTGCGGTTTACGCATGTGGTCGATTATTTCATTTTTATTGGAAGTTTTTCCTGTCTTTTGGTTGGATTCAAGAATAAACTAAGAACCAGTCAAAGGATATCTGAGTTTTTCTTGCGACTCCGTTTTATGGAAATATAGCTGAAGATCATGATGTTAGTCCTTTCTGCTTGAAATATTTATTATGTTATTGTTATGATTGGTATTGAATATGGTATGGAAAATCTACGATGAAGTTGTAATAAGGCTCTTTAACCAATTAACAAGTTTGAGATTTTCACTAAAGTGTATTTACAATGAAAATTGCTTAAAATTTACTTTGGAGAATTTTGATGATTTTAGTTTATAAACTAATTCTCTCAAGAAGACATCTGTGAGTAAATAAATAAACTTGAAAATAAAGAAGTCAATGACTATTGATTTATGGTATTATTGATATTATTGTTATTTGTCTTTACAAATAAAATTAATTTTACACAAGAATTAATTATTATTAAAAATACGTTGATATCTGTATTTACTTAGTATTTAAGGTATCAGATAGTAATTCATTTTAAGGAAGATGTATAGTAGGCGGCTTAAAGCAGACCCACTACACAGTTTACAGAAGGCAAAATAAAATTCATCAGGGGGCTGCAATAACTAGTGGAAAGCGGCTCTAACAATTTTATAAAAAAATACTGTGAACAATTGAAAATATAAAGTAATCCAATCTGAGTTGCCTTGGAATAAAAACACTACAGTGGCATGAATAAAAGTACATGTATCTGTCAAATGCTTCCTTCAATGTCTTGTCAGGGAGCAGAAAAGCATAATTTCGTATAAATGTCAAAAATGTTACATAGTTTATAACGTTTGGTAATGTTTGGAAAATGAATTATTAAAAATGAAATTGACATTAATCATGGACATACATTAATATATTAGTGTGCTTGTTTGATACAACGAGAACATTACGGATGATGAGAATAACGAATTTCATTTTTTCCAAATAAAGAAAAACAAGGCATTACTAAGATACAGAATTTTCTTCTGCTACTGTACATTTTCTCTTATCTTTTGAACATTGCCTTTATCTTGACTTTGCCGTTTCAACCTTGAAGTTTCAAGATTTCTCTTCTACTAAAGTTGGCTTTGACATACTGCAGTTCAACTTTCCCAAAATACACCTTTTTATAATTTTCTTTACACCCTATAATAAGTTTTTTTTTATTGATAGTGTAATTACATTTTGTATAATTGAATCTGCTTTTCCTTTATTGTCTTACATGGTTCTGTTGATTATATTTACCCAGGTATCTGTAATCGCCCACAAGTAAATAATTTGGAACTCTAAAATTTGTTTCAATAATGACTTTTCTTTCAGTCGGATAAATACTGAAGATAGTATGATTTCAGTTTTGTTTAGTTCAGTTAACCAAGGAACCAAACCATTAAGATAGATATTAACGAAGAACCAAGTCAAACCTTCTTTAACTGCTAAGAGGTTTCAATAAGTATGGTTTAGAGTTTTTCAGTCTTTCAATCTTTCACATGTTGCTGAACACAGCATCTTTCCCTTTAACAGAAGAACCATTCTAAAATCCTGCACACCTTAATAGATATGACATGAAGGAGATAAACTAAACTATAGCAGAAAAGTGCTATTCGTATTTTTTGGCAAAATCTAAAAAATACCATTGGCCCAAAAAACAAGACTGGGTCAAAAAGCCTAACTAACCTCAAAGAGCTGGTCGGTTGGTGAAGCTTGAGGTTTAGCTCGAAAGTAAATCATGTGCAGATCCGCCACTCGCCGAATTCGTTTTAAAGTCAGTTTTAAATCCAAACTAAAACTACATATTGTGTTGTGTTTTAAAAGCTCCCGAAAGCGAAGACTATCTCAATATCTGTTAATAAGGTATTTTCGTGACATTGGATGTAACGTTATTTTTTTGCGCAAGAATAATGAAATTGCGACGAATGCATGATTTTTTACAGAAATTGCAGAAGAAATCTATGTTCACTGCGTTACATAATTAGCGTAACGAATAATACCTTCTGAAATGTAAAAGAGAACATCACGTCTTACGTCACGTATTGTTATGTTATCATATCACTTCGACTGATAAATATGTTTTATTTTCCAACTTAAAAATTCATTAACTAAGCAAACGTACCTAATGCACTTTAAGGGTATCTATGTCCAAAAATGGGTGTAATGGTGGAAAAGAAAAGATCTTCTTACTACTGTCCCAGTGAAAGGCGTGAATAAAAGATGTAAAAGTTGGTACAAGTGTCAAGAAACGTATTATTCCTACAAGAAAGTTGGAAAAGATTACAACTTTTAAAATTCGAATTTGTTTGCCCTCATAATACCATCTACCATGTACACATATCTACATCGACATGATTGAATACCAACCCAAAGATAACAAAATGAAACTAAATTGGCATTCTACCACCTTGAATACAAAACTAGTATGTATTAAACGTAAAAGTTAATTTGAGCCTATTTGGAAAATGCTGAAAAATAAAAATTATTTACTAGAAAAGAGTTCTATCTAATCGTCTATTGTTTGCTAGCCTAACCATGACGAAAAGGTGTCATTTTTTATTACATCTCTAAAACGCAACGTTATGTGAGCTAGGAGATTTTTTTATCTTGATTAATATACGGTAAAGCTAGAATTATTGCGTGGTTAATTCTTTTTAAGATTTTATTTTAAAAATGTTCAAAGTAGTTCCCTTCGCCAATAATACACTTAACAATTCTTTCCTCCCACTTCTTAAAAGATCTCAGCCACTCTTCTTTTGGAATGCTTGCAAAATAATCCTGTACGGCAGCATCAATCTTTTCTTCAGACAGGAATTTTCTACCTTGCAAATATTTGTTTAGTTTAAAAAACAACCAAAAGTCGCACATTGCCAAATTAGATGAATATGGTGGGCGTTCTATTACTTTTCTCTTCTTTTGAGTCAAAAACTAGAGAGTTGTGTTTGCCATATGAGACGACGCGTTGTCGTGATGCGGCATGATTCTCTGCTCAGGTACTTTGCTGAGTACTTCTGGTAAACATGTTTCAGTGTACCATTTAGCTGTAACTGTTTTTTGTCCATCTAGTTTAATTGCACTGACCAGACCCGTACTCCTAAAGAAAATTGCGTACATAACTTCCTTCGTGGCTCTTTGTTTTCTTGTCATGGTTGGCGTTTCCTCATTTTCGACTTTTTTGGCGGGTAGGAACATCAAAAAAGAAAACGTGTTTCGTCTCCTGTAACAATTTTGGAAAAAATTGGTGGCCCCCAGTATTGAGTAAATGCAGAGTCTCATGGCAAATTCTTACACGCTCTGCTTTTTGGAATTCTGAAAGCTGGTATGGCACAAAACGACTTACAACCTTTTTCAAATGCAGATGATCATGTATGATTGTTCTAACAGGTAAGGATCCTATCTTAAGTTGCTGCTCTTCTATTATAGCGTATGTAGCTTTGTTGTCCTTTTCAATTATTTTTTTAACAGCAGCAATGTTTTCTTTAGTAACAGCTGTGAAGGACGTTCTGCTTCTTTTTGATGTTTAACAGAAGGCGTTTCACGTTCAAATTTGTTAAACCAGCGGTAAATTGTAGCCAAAGAAGGAGCTTGTTCTTGGAATGCTAGATTTAAACTTTCCTTACACTCATAAGCACTTAATCCTTTTTAAAAGTCATAGTAATTCATTATTCGAAAATGCTTTCTGGTTAACTCCATTTTTCACAACTTCAAACAAATAACAAACTGTGTTCCAAGAAATTAAACTTTTAAAAATACACGACTAGTGACAGCTCAAATATTAACAAAAAAAAATGTCAATTTTATTTTCCATACGTTACTATGTTTTCTTATTCTCAATAAATACAACTTTGCCTCGTACCATAAATACTTTAACCAACGAGTTAGGTCAGAGCAATATTCATTGCTTTTCTGTTAACGTATTATGGAAAATCAGGTTTTAATCAACCTAGCGTTTCTTTGTCAAAAAGCTTTCTATCACTTCATACTATTATGGTGCCTTATAATAGACATTGGAAGATTTAGTAAAAAGATGCTTGTCATAATGAATCTCTCGAATCTCAAAACCTCGCAAAATCAGCTGTTGCACTCTAAGAATAGAAAAGATTTCATTGTGGACAAAAAATGCTGTCTAAGAATTATAGAATATTCATCAGTTAGAATTCATCATAGGTATCAAGAAATCAATTCTTCAATAACGTAAATACCAAAAAAATTAAAGAGATTTAGCATATGATTTTCAAATATAATTTTAAAAAATGAATGAAATTTGTTAAAAGCTGTTTATAGATGAAATTGTACACAAATAGCCACTTGTGCATGATAAAAATGCACAATCATTTTGAAATTATACCGTAGTATAGAAATTCATTTTGATTTGGAAAAAAGTAGTGATGAGCTTTGTAAACTATCATGTAGCGTAATTATTAGAATTAATAAAAGGAATTTCTAAGACTAAATAATCTTACAAGGATAAAATGTAAGAAACACAATTTTCGTGTTGTAATAACTTTCCATCAGTAAAACTTTACAAAATTCCAATGTTTAAGTAGCTTCCAAGGATAAAGTTTTTTTATATTAGCAGTTTAAATTTTTTAAAATTTCTTAATAAAGCAAGATCTTACTTTAAGCTAATCAAAGTTTAGACGGAAAGCCGAAGGTAATTTCGTACCACAACCGGAAAATAACAACTTTGCCACCCCATATTTTGAAAACGTGTTAAATCTGTAGGCCGAGAAAAGCGTATCTAGAATCAATTTATGTTGGCAGTATAGCATATTTGTGTTTCCCCCGAGATATACAGATATCAGGGCGGGTGTGCAACCTCTGCTTCTGAATATTACATCGCATAAGATATGTCTATCTACTCCTGAGGATCCCGCCCATCCTCGGGCCACCCAGTTTTAGATATTGTATCATAAATCCGGGGAACCTCGCCTTCATTTTGCTTTCTCTACTGCATATGCTGGGTGATTTTTAGAGTGTGCACGGAGGAAATACGAACATCAGAAAAAGTTATGCATATTTAGGACGTAAACGGAAATTATCCTTTTCATGAACCTTTTCTGTTTACGGTTATTGATGGACCCTTAGACTATTGAAATTTGAGTTCGTATAATAAACGAAAATCACCGTCTAAACGCGAAGTGGAAAAGAAGCATAGCTTTTCCGATAAGAAATATGGAGCAACGCGAAATAGCTTTAAAATATATTGAATATATTTTCCCCAAAAATATTTCCGCCTGTAAATATTTTTCGCTTTACTCCCGTTATTCCTCCCGAGACATAAATAATTCCTTCTGAAACACATGTTTTCTATGCTCTTTCAAAAGTATTCGTATTCGCGCCATTAAGTAATAGCTTTTCAAACGTAATAAATTCTTTTGCTTTCGAGTGATACTGTTTTTGATATACAATTTTAGTACAGTTGCCCTGTAATTACGTCGGCTTATTTACCTTAAGGTCTCCGAATACATTTGCTTGGCCCGCTGGAAACTTTATACTCAAGAAGGGGAATTTATGGTGCATTTAAAACGCGACTTTTTTGTCATTCAGCAAAGAGATTTTTGATTTATGTAAATTTTCTTATGTCGATCCAGTGATATTGAAAGTATAGAAGTCTCAGGCCTTTCTTTCTTGATCGTGATAATTTTAACTACGAAGTTACCGATCTTTTGCAGCTTTGTATAGTGTATAAGAAAAATTAATAAAAACCAAATAAAGCTCGAATAGCTCCAATTAGCGTTATTATCATTATTTTGGCAGATGATAAGTATTTAGATTTATTTCACAACTTTGAATTTGTTTATTTTGTAAAAAGGCTGTTTTGCCCTTACTTATCGTATGTAGTTACGGGTTTTGTTTTAGTTTTTAGTTATTTAGTTTCAGTAATTATTATTATAAATTCAATTTACAAAAAGGTAAACATCAATATTATACATTCTACAAATACGGAGTCGTCTTCAACAAAACCTTATTATTCAATAATCATCATCATTATAATGATGAATGATAGTTTCTACTCTTCTAGTACAGCGGAGGCCTTAAGAGCTTTAAATCTCTTCTTCAGATAAGGTGTAATTGGTAATAGATCGTAACTCGCTGGTTGAAATGTAGAATTGAATAGGTGTTAATATGGCGGCGACAGCTGCAACTGAACTGAAAGGTGACGTTAGAGTTGGTTGCTGTTGAAGTGATTGATAGTGTGGCGGCACTGGAGACTACTGGTGTGGTCGGTTCCTGGTGTTGTAAGTTCTTGGTGATTGTCTGATGATGTTGGTGATGAAGCGGACAGCAGTGAAATGATTGAAAGTTGGACCGTTGACATCGAGATATTGACTGAAACTGAAGAAGAATGAAAAGTTACTTTTATATTCTTAACTGTTGGAGGAATGTAATGGAATTTATGGCAAAAATTTTGGGTGAAATGGTTCTCATCAAAACCACAAATCCCCATAGTTCGCGCTGCAAAAGATTTAAATGCAGTGATGACCTGGGGGAGGGGAATTTCGAGTAGCACGAGAAGCTGCAAGCTCAGGTATCTGACTGGAGGAGGAAAAGATGTTTAGGGCATGCGAAAGAGTCAATATAGTCCAAGTACCATTTCGCAGACTTTTGTTACAGTAGCTAATTTTGCACAGAATTGTGCAGGATTTTAACCAAATTCATTTTACCGCCCCATTGTAGTAAAACCAACTCCATGATTTTTTATTAGTGTACTTTTAGTATGGTAGATTGAGATGGTGAGCAAAATCTTTTTTCTTCAAGCATAACATAGTTGTTGATTTAGAAACTAATGCCTATCAAAATCTTTTCTTGGTAACATTATGCGAATATATCTGTACTGTACAAGAATGAAGCTAATAATCCATACAACAGACTGGGACAAAATTAAGAATTGTTTGTTAGATAAATTTATACCTTACTGTGTGTGTGTGTATCGTTTTCAGTAGCGGTCAAGATGTAGTTAAGAAGTTCTAATTTGATATTTCATGGTCTTAGTTAGTTAGGATTAGTTAGCATGTGGTATATAGTTGTAGAGAGAGTTCTCTACTTTAAAAAGTGCGGCCATCGCAGTGTTCTTTGATATAGAAAAAATCTTTGATAAAATCAAAATTAATTGGATAACCTTACAAGTATGGGAAGCAATCTTACATTAGCTAGCCAAGGAAGTTTTACGAAACTACTAAGTAGATATGAGAGTTTGCTATCAAGGCATCCAGACGTTAAATTAGTAAAGTTTCTGCCTTAAGCAACAATGTTAAAGGAGCGCAAGATCAGTTCAAAAATTAAATTTCTTGCTCCTGTATGTTCTTTGATTTAATTCTGCGACCGACTCTGAAGACGTCTAATAATGAACACGACTGCTAACAGTTTCTTCACGCAAGCATACATAAAGATAGATAGGTACCTCTCTAAAATTGAGATAATTCTCTTTACCCAAAAGAAGAAAATAAATGGACTAAAAGAACTCACACCTTACGCAGACTTTACATAGGCGAGTACCTGAAGATAGCCTTAGAGTGTAAATTAAATTAGAAGTAGCATTTCGTTAAGGGTTTAACGGAGTCAACGGTAATTGTTGTTAGATAGAAGTTGAAAAATCGATTTTCAAATATCTTACTGCTTGTACAGGTTGACAGACCTGAAACACTCTACGGCTTAGTCATCTGATAGTCCAGCGTAGAATGATTTACGATTTCTACAAGTGTTCAATAGCAAAAGATTGACCTGTCGGTGTATTATCAGTGCATGGAGGATGACATCAACAGCCACACTTGATTGTTGATGTTGCTATTGCGCTAAAAATCATAGGATCATAATGGACTACCTCCCAAGCAAGATATGGATTATGGCTTCTTTGAGAAAGCACACTATCAACTATGCATCCACCATATTACCGGTAATAAATATAGATTAAAGTTGTACAATATGGAGTAAAACGAGATGCTTTAGATCAGTTTGTCAGAATAAAATAGTTCAATTTTGTCAGGGGTTTTGAGCATAACCGCCTCCATAAGAACAAAAAACTGGAGGAACTCCTACTTAAAGCTATAACTTTTTTTCGGCAATAGATCAGTAAAGCAAACGTTGAGTTAGAAAAGAAGCAAAGGGGCCGCCGCCAGAGTATATATAGTTTATATAGCTAAATCTAGCTTTACCAAGTTGAGCTGGCTGCTAGAGTTTTATAAGATGAACATTAAAGAAACACCTATTATTGATAGAAGATGCGGAAAAACAACAAAACGTCTTTCTATATCTTAAAGCAATACGACAGAGATAAGTTGTTAATAAACCTATTTTTTACATATAAATATTTTTGATTTTGCTTACTCATTTAATGCTTCTGCTTCTAACTTATTTCTGAAGGTTCCAACTGGACTCTAGTCTAGTAAGACTATACTTACCCCTTATTGTAACAGCCTGAAAAGCTCGTTTTAAAAAGTAATTTTCCTTAACTTCCATTAGGGGTTGGACAGGGTAAGACAGAAAGCAGAGATAGGTAGCCATTGAAGACGTGGAGGAAATGCCAAAACCTACTTGGTTTTTAGCTATAGGCAGTCTATCCTGCGTGTGTGATTTTTGATTTAATTGAATTTAATCTATACTTTCTTCTTTTGACTTTCTTTACTAAATCCAGAGAAGCATGGGCTGTCACTCATCAGGGTGTTAAGGATAATTTATCCAAATAATGTCAACCTTTTGGTTTTAGTAGAGAATCATTGCTAATTCAGATTTTTTGACGGGGTACAACATTTTATTGCTTAATAATAATACTTAATATTGCTTGTTTAGTTGTAAGTTATAAAACACCGCATGTA
>VTPC01001076.1:0-14762 GCA_011009095.1 Ignelater luminosus
TTCTCTGTAATTCTTTGAAAATAAATGTAGATAGTTTAAAAAGGGAAAGTGCTTTTATGTATCACAAAATACTGAACAAAAGTTTTAAGAAATTTACCAACACTTCAACTCTAGAATAATTAGAGGAGCAATTATTTGGGCATTCAAGATCTACTATTGAAATCCGTATGGTACGTTATCCAATTCTACACCCAATATATTGCGCCATTTATATTTTTGTGTACAACGTTGAATTTCTACTACAGGGTTAAAAAGAAATACAGCCCAAGTCTTTGCCAGAGTTTAAAATGAGTCCACAGGGAAACACCATCGACTGCTATGTTAATCCCACAGAGAATCTTTTTTATGAGTTGTGGCAATAATACTGCAGCAGGAAATTTAAGTCTTCGAACTGATAATAATGATTTGGTATACCAAGAATAAATAATGATTAAATATAAACGCAACATCCGTTTACACTTTTGCATACAACACTGAAACCATGTATTTCTCCTCTAGTATATTCTGGATATACCTTCCTAGATAAAAAAAATTTTGGAATTTCATTGAATGATCATTTTATGAAATGATTTTGTTCAAGTTCAAGTCACATAAAAAATAAACACTGGCCCAACATATTGTAACAAACACTTTATCCATTCCTGTTACATTATTATGGGTTTTTTTAACTTTGAGTCGCGGGTGTTAAATTTTCCGTTAATTTCCGTTCACTTTCTATTCCATCTTGAGTTAAAAATTTTTCTTTTGATTAATTTTAATTCTGATAGGGAGACGCTGGGTATGAGTTTCCTAAATTTAAATATATTTGTATCTTAGATTGTTGGTCTGGAGGGGAATGCTTTCCAGGAAGAAATCGATGGGCTCGTAAGGTAAAAGGAAAGCTGTGTAGTGTTCTCGCGTTTAAACCCTATCGCAAGTTTGTGTTAAAAAGGCCTCAATCCTAGGTTAAGGATAACCTTTTTGTTGTTGTTCTCTTGCTCATGCAACTTTAGGTTTCTTTATTTAGCCTTTTTTTATAGGATGATCCTATTGAAGCCTAATTGGCGGAAGTTTCTGAAAATTTAAACTCCTTGGAGAAGTCACGAATTCCTCTGGGTTATTTCTATATTCTGCTGGAGAAATCCAAGTGCTTATCTGTTGGTCCAGACCTGGACTTCTCTTACACAGCAAACCCTTCGGAAGAAACCGCATGGTCGAAGCCGGAGCGACGTCTGCGTTGGAAAAGTCTTCTACAGTTTCCAAATAAGTTGCAATAGGGGTTGTTAATAATAATAATATTCGTTATTAAATTTGTCTTAAACTCACATATTTTCGTCTTGAACAAATAGGAATTTTCAATTTTTTTATAGTTGGGTTACCCTACAAGAAAATTTTTCTAGAAAGTTAACAATAGAACTGTTGTTCATTTGGATTTTTTTAATAGTTGCTGTTAGGAAAAAAAGATAATTTTGTTGTTTATAAGAAATTGTTTGTTTTAAGAACTATGTTAAATGGGTTGGATTTATTGAAGCGATGTTGAATTTTTTTGTTCGGTTTTTTTTAAATTGAGATTTCAGGAATAGGAGATTCAGTAGTACTACTCGACTCCAGGAGTAAATTTACCGTGAGTGTTTATTATTATTATCTTAATATTTCAATATCGTTTCTTAATTATGTATAAAATTTTGTGTTCAGTAAATTGGGGTTACCTAATTAATTTTTTTTATTTCTAAATTTAAAGGGGGGAGGGGTTAAAATTTAAGATACTGTTCTGGATTTTTTATTTCATTAAAATTTGCGTATAAGAAAATTACGTTTTATAGTTAACTTAATAATCTCGCACTTGAATAATTTTTGCTGTTAAATTTTGAATTGTTAAAGTCACTTGATAACAAGTTTTATTCTTTATTGTCTGCGACGGGCTTGTATGATAAAATTTTTATTGTTAAAGTAAAATGTACGTTAAATATTTTTAATATTTTGTAAGTTACAAGGTTTCATCAATTTAAATGCAATAAAATATTTTGAATTAATTAATTTTGTCTTGCACAATAAATTTTCTTTCCTCAACTGTGTAAGTGTGTCAAAATATAAGAACCCTGTGCTCTCTTTGACTATTTCAGTTAATTTTTTATTTTATTATCAATATACTGTCGTAAAGTTAGCTGTTGTGTTTTATTGTGTTATCACCCTCAAATATCGACGCTCAAGGCCACCCTGAGTTCAGCCGGCCTAGGACATAAGATCTTAGTTTGTTTTAATTTTAATTTGTAACGCAAGGTCACGTTACAATATGCCGAAACATAAATGACACAATTTGATTACAACAGATCGAGAGAAGCGTGGGAAGTAATCCGGGACTTAGGACAAGAAACGAAAAAAGAAGTGCATATTATTTAATTACGCTTAAACAATGGATAAAACATTACAAAACTTTATTACAAAAAACAAGACCAGAATATGTTACAAGATAACAGAATTCAAAGATACAGAAGATACCGAAATAGAGAAGATATTAAAAACACACCAAAAGAAAATAAAAATAATAAATCCGCAGGCCTGAGAAATATTAAAATAGAATTAGTACAAAATGGAGGGACGAAGTTAGTGAAAATGATAACCAGAATGTAACAAAAGGTAGAGGCTGGCGATGACACTCCAGACAAATACAAGGTAACATTCATAACCTCATAAAAGATAATTACCCTACGACCATAAAAAACCACCACATTACATTTTTACACTTTTGCAGTAATAAACACAAACTACATGTTTTGGAAGCGTTTCTTTACAAACACAAACTCAAAGTACCCTTCACTAAATAAACAGATTGACCTTATAAGATCGTCGTTGGTGCAAATGTTCAATGAAGGTTGAAGATCATAATTTTAGTTGAATTTAGATCAAGTTAGTTGGTTAGCGGAACAACTTCTTTATGTATATCTTTGAAGAAAATTATGAAACGCACCAGGGGAATAAATTTCAGATTATAAGTGGAATTATTTTGTAATAATTGTTATAATTCTATTAACATGGAGTTCCACTAAGTAAATCTAGGCAACTAAATACTATTGGAATGACTTATTTCTTCAGCAGTTCGTACATGGTTTCACTTTTCTAGTATTTTCTTGTCTTCTAATTGGTAATAGATCGAGAAATTATTTGCAGTTGAAAGCACCAGCGCAAGAACTAGTCAAGTTCACTAAAGGAAATTATATAGGAGAGATGAAAAATGTTTTAAGTACTCCCTAATTATATAGGAAGCAATTAACAATAACCTGTGTAACCTTGAAAACAAAGGTAGACGTCTGATTCTTGCCCAAAACGGATAAACGGATCTAATACTACAAAATGAGTAAGAAAAAACAATAACTAATTTCCAACCCGAAAGTGGATTTTTTGCATCGGATCCCTCAATTGGACAAGGAATGCTGCTTCCCGCAGTTTCCTGCAATTTTTTTATTAATACGTTACTGGTATCACTGCTAGTATGCACTAACGTCTTGCAAGAATTTTTATAATGTTTGGCTATCTGGATGATTTCAATCAGGGTATGTTGCTGTTCCTTGAACTTGTACAAAACCTAAATTGTTGAAGAATCTGAAGATAAGGTAAATTTTTTCCAAACAAACCTACTTACGTAATCAAAATTATTGCAATTTATGTAAATTTCCTGTCCATTCTCTCGTTGATTGTTATCATCGTTCAAAATCTAGGCACGTTTTGGAAAATTTTGAAAGTCATAATCCTAGGTCAATATAACTATAATATAATTTAGGCCTAGTGAGTCTAAATATATGCAAAGATGAGTTACTCTAGTTTTGATGTTATCACGTTTGCATTTTAAAGTTGCTGTTGAAAGTAAAGCACCAACTGCTTCGAAAATTAACTCACTAATGTGCAATAGGACGATTGTCTCAAAAACTAGTTTGTGGTTATGTGGATGTCGATTCGCTAGTGGGCTGTGCTTTTCCAACAAACAAGAGTACATCAAATGAGGAAAATAAATGGACAAATAATAAACACCTGCTACCTAGCAGAAAGTATTGTGGTTTGCAACATTCTGATGAGTATTTCCACGACGCGAGCAGTACTGTAATTACTGAATTTCCATGGATAGCTCGTTTGGCATACAAATACATATGGAAAGGAGAGAAGTTCAATGAAATAGCCTATCTTGCTCATGGTTCTTTAATTAACAATAAATACGTATTAACAACAGCAAAATACGTTCCTATTTATTCGTCTTATCTGTTGTAAGAAAGATTTACTTTACTTTTCTACAAATAGATTTTTAAAGGGCATCTTTAACTTTTTCAAAACAATACGCTTAGTGCGACTTTCCTTGTTAACTTACCGGTATTTTACTTTTATACCAATTAGAAATATTTTACTTTTGTTAATCATTAACCCACAATGTTTCCTCATTAGCCAGCAGCACTTAGGGTATTTGGAAATTTTAAGATTTAAGATGCTTGAATAGTAAAGGAAATCACTATGTCGCAGATCTTGACAATCTTCTATAGCGCTTTTCCTTCTTTTCTTTAGATCAAGTGAAGGATTTTGTGATTTATGTGTTTCTTAGTACCGTAACTCAGTTCTTAAACAGGGGGCTTGCGTGCTTCTTCTTCTAATTCATATTTCAGCCACTGATATTTTTTGATACCTATACTTTCATAAATGTCAAAATGGAAACATTAATTTTTAAATTTTATATGGTTATTATTTTTGTTATTCAAAGCAGTAGAACATAAAATAATGTATGTTGCTCGTACATAATATGACTTTATGGACTCGCCTTTGATTGTGGCCTAGCTCGCTTCGCTCGCTCAGTCATAAACCAGGCTCGTTCAATAAAGTCCTGCATTATGTACTAGCAACAAATATCTATTATTGTACGAACTATATCGTAAAGTTTATAGTTACGTATTTTAGTAACAAAGGTTTTGCCATATAAAACATTAGTTCCACGATCGTGTCAAAGATTATGTTAGTAGCTAATTCAAATTATCATTATCATCATGTGCTGATTGATTGACTCTCTTGGCTACGCCTTGATCGTTAAACTTTTACACTCGCATAAATGTTAAAAGAGTAATTACTACAAACAACGTTTTTTCACGAGCAACTTAATTAAGGTCACAACAAACAACAAATAAAAATAAGATACCACTAAGTTATGTTTCACTGCTGACATATTAATAAAAAGAAAATTAACAATTGCAATCAGAAAGTCCTAGTTCTTTAGCACTATATCATTATCATAACATGATGAGCTACATTCAAATTCGTTTCCATTTTAGTGTTTAGAAAAGAAACTTCAGGCATGGTACAAGTTTGTTTGTGGTTTTTTAACCATTTTCACAGGAACAATTTTCCTAAGGGATGAAAAAAGCCGTGCTTATTTCTGAATGTTCAAATGTTATCTTTAACTTTCTCAAAACAATGCGTTAATTAGACTTGCTTGGTGGAACTTATGGTACTCCAATTCCCTTTATACCAATCAGAAATATTTATCTTTGTTATACTTTACACCACGGCGTTTCATTATTGTGCTAGCCCATGTATCTGGGAAACGTAAGGCATAGGATGCCTAGATAATAAAGGAAACCACTATTTGCGCTTTTCCATTTTTGTATGGTAGAATAGAATTTTCTGTAGTTACCTCTTGGGTAAGTTATATTGTACAGGTTTACCACAGTCGTTGCTGGATCACTCCAGAGAAGCATTATGGGACCTCCACCTGCCGTATCAGTAAGATCCTAGTCTCATCTGCAAACATCGTTTCGGGTCATGCTGAATGGTTATAAACCATTGCAAAGTCCTAACGCCTGCTAAATTGTCTTTATCTGTCTCTTCTGCTGCATTTATTTCTTTCTCATGCGAACGTGTTTCTTCTGAACAAGGTCATATGAAAGATACGAAAAGAACCGGGATATCACTTCTGTTTACAGGCAAACTGACTAACTCGCCCTTACATTAGTTGATATTTTTCTGTAATTAGAGTTTCCATTTTTCTCTTGATGGTATTTTTCTGTATTTAGGACAATATATATTATTGGCTTCTAATAATCATTCAAGTAAATTCTTTTTCTTTCATTTTGTATTATATAGGATAAGTGCTAATTGTTTAATAGCTGTAAAGACTGTCTGATTTTATTTAAGTTTATTGATTGGAATTACAGAACGAAGGTTCGACATGGAGAGTATCATGCTGCTAATGATACCGATTGTGTTATGGAGGATGGCATTTAAGAATGTAGCGATCCCGTTATGGATTACACAGTGAACAAATTCATAATCCATCCAGACTACAACAGGAGACTTCATAGCAATGGCATAGCACTTATAAGGTTAAATGGAGAAGTGCAGTATTCTGGTAAAAACGTTACTTAAGTATATCATAATTGGAAATCGCAATTGTTTGTGGATAGTTTGACAATTTTATAAAATTTAGCAAGACAGGTATATTCTTACTAACTTAGAAGCTGAGACAAAATGTATGAGGCCACTTAGATTGATAAAATAAAAAAAGTTTTAGTCCAAACGCCCAAAAACAATTTCAATTTATTTTGTTGCTAGAACCGCCCAACGAATATACATTCAAATACATGTTTTAGATTATATACGGCCTATATATTTACCACTTCCTGTTACGAAATTTTAAAACGTTGGAAATATAATGACTATGTCTGCCTGGAATGGAACATTGTTCGTTGGTCCATGGGCTACTACTAAAAAAAAGATATTAGCCGAAGTAATATCAAATGAAAACTGCAGAGAAACATACAGGCGGCATAAGAAAGAGGTTATTATAACAGGCAATCATCTATGTACTGTGCCACTTGAAAATAGTACCAAATATAAGTGCGAAGGAGATATCGGGCCACCCGTCATGGTGTCTCATGGATTACAATGGCGTCAAGAAGGTATATTCTCGTATGGTTTAGGCTGCGGCCCAGAATCCCCCTATGTACATACAGGGGTTCAGAAATACTTAGAGTGGATAGAGGAAAGCATCGAAGCATATAAATATTGTTAGTGATTTATTGTTTATAATAACGTTTGTTTATTGATACAAATAAAATATGTATGTAGTACATATACATGATGCAATATTTAAGTATATACTATTCACTATCTTTTCTACATGGCCATAATATTTTTGGGATCTATTGTTATACCCGAAATATATTCAAATATAGGTTAAGGTAACACGTACTTTTGTATTACATCAAATTAATTATAATATAAAAAGTAGTATAGGAAAAAGATCGTGAACAGCATATAGGAACAAAAACAGTAAAGCGTTTACCTCGTCTTGTAAATAAAGCATCGTCTATAAAATGCAGAACTATCAATTGAATTTTAATAGATGCATAAATCCCTAAGTATAACATTACTTGTCTTGACTCGAACTGTCTAATAGTAATCTAGTATGTACAATATTACCACATAAAAATAACTAAATTATAAGGTATAATATTGAATCTGATTTTTACAAATATGGCCCAGACAAAATTTTAGAATCTTTTGTATCACATACTATAACATAACAAAATGTTTTTCTGCACAATATTTAACAAGACACTTAGAATGCACTCGATGCACAACTACATGTCTATTTAGATTTTTTCTTTTCAAAAGTAACACAGATTTAATAGCTCCTTTCCAGAAACGTCGAAAGGTTTTATTTGGTATGCGTGATCCTACAGGGTAGTATCCAAGACCACGCAAACTCTGCTGTGCTGAACGTGGGTTGCTTGGAGTTCGAAGGACAGAAACCCATTTGGCGTGAAGCTTAAGGGGGGGCTTCCAAAAATTGGTTTAGATTCAAGGGGAGCCCAAAAACAAACAAACTGCAGGGAAGTTCCAAGACACTTATATCTATCATTTTTTCTTGTCAGTATGATGCCACATTTGTAATACATAGGCAAGTGCCCTACTCAACTGGTAAGGTTGCTAAATAGTAAAGCATGTTTTAATTCATTATGAGACAAGGCTTTATATTGCCAAATCGTTATAGGCAACGCCTGAAAAAACAATAAAGTGGGTAGTCGTAAAGTAAGATCGATTTGCTGAGAGTACGCCACAATTAGTCGCTGGAAGATTTATTCTTATACTAGACAGATATGGTCGTATTAAATTTTTCCGCTGTTTTCTCGAATCTGTGTAGGAGTCTTCGCAGATTATCTTCGTCTTCCGATATTGAAACTGCGTCATCCGCATAATATATTACTTTGATTTCCTTATTATTCATTCCATCAACTCTTCCGATCGTCTTAACTTCCTTGATAATTTCGACCATAATAAAATTAAATAAAATCGGGCTCAAACTGTCGCTTTGTCTTGTGCATGTATCCTTTTTGATAATTTATTCTCCACTCTTATGAATGTGCTCTTGTTGGTATTTAGCTTTTAGTGACAGTTATGGTGTTGGGGTCTAGTTTTCTTTTGGTTAGTATCGCAATGGCATCTTTAAGTCTTACCCTGTCGAAGGCTTATGTGTGGTCTTAGAGCACATAAACATCGTTCGGTCTGTTATATTTAATTGATTTTTCTACTAATTGGTGGGTTATACATATAGCGTCCGTAGTAGTGGATCTGTTCTGTCTAAACCCTGTTGCTCTTCGCTAATTCCTGTTTGCGCCGCTTCTTCCAATATCATTTTAGTTAGTAGTTTCGAGATGGCACTCAGGAGACTTATTCCTCGATAATTTTTCGGTTCGGCATTTTTCCCTTTTTTTTTGAGAATCGGTAAAGTTACACTTTCTTACTATTGCACTGGCACCTTTTGTTGTTTAGAGTACTTTGTTGTAAAGAACATATAATTCTTCTAATAACTTTTCACCTCCATGCTTCAGCATTTCATTAGTAACACTATCCGTACCGGGAACTTTTCTATTTTTTAGTTTTCTAATCTTGATCTTCATGATTTTCTTAATGAACATTAATTTTTTTTATTTTGTGTTCTTCATTTGTTTTGTCCATCCCTGTTGTGTCACTGTTATCGTAGTGATTGTAGAAATAGCTTTCCCATTCTCATTTGTTATTTTAGCTGTGCGGATTAATTCGTTGATAGGCTTTTTTCTATACTTTCTTTTGGGATTCACACATATCCGATAAAAACCTTTCCCAAAGGCTGCGTTTAATTTGTTGAATTTCTGAGTTCATTCTGTTTCTTTCTGTTTTGTATTGTTCGTAGATGATAGTCCTGCTTCTGTATTGTATGTACGCCTTTCTCTTCTCTTCTGCAAGAATTTTGATTTTTTTTATTATCGGTGTACACCAAGGCTTGGTGTTTCTCTTGGCATTTTTGTTGATTCTAGGAGTTTTTTAAATTGTTAGGGTATTCATAGACGAAAATCAAGTTGGTGATTATCGTCTTCGTCTTCCAATAGTTTAATGTAGTTCTTGGGTTTTAGTTTTTCAAAGTATTGATTTTCACTTAGAATATGTACATTTGTGTAATTCAACTCTCCATTGGTTTTCTTTGTTAGAAAGTTCTACTGACTTTTATTTAAAATAAGTACAGCAGCGCCTAAACCCCAGGCTTTGATTTCTTTATGATTCATTCTATAAACTCTTCCGGTGGTCTTAACTTTTTTGATAATTTTAACTATAATAAGATTAAATAAAATCGGGCTCAAACTGTCGCCTTGTCTTATGCAGGAATCTTTTTTGATAATTCATTCTCTACTCTTAGGAATGTTGTTGGTGTTTAGTCCTTTAGTGACCGCTATGGTGTTGGGGTCTAGTTTTCTTTTGCGTAATAACATCTTTAAGTAGCTCCCTGTAGAAGGCTTGTGTGAACGCCGGTCCGTTATATTCAATTTTTTTTACTAATTTTCGAATTATAAAGTATAGTGTCTGTAGTAGATCTGTTCTGTCTAAAGCCCTGATGCTCTTCGCTAATCTCTGTTTGCGCCACTGTTTCCGATTTCACTTTAGTTAATAGTCTGTCGCCGGCACTCAGGAGGCTTATTCCTCGATAATTCTTCGACTCGGCCTTTTTCCCTTTTTTAAAAATCGGTATAGTCACACTTTCTTTCCATTGCACCGGTACCTTTTGTTGTTTAGAGTACTTTATTGTAAAGAATTCCTCTAATAACTTTTCACCTCCGTGCTTCAGCATTTCATTAATAACACTATCCATATAGGAACCTTTTCTATTTTTTAGTTTTGCAATCTTGATCTTCATGCTTTCCTTAGTGAATGTTAATTTTTTTGAGTTGTTTCTTTTAGTTCGTGTTTTTCATTTATTTTATCCATCCCTGTTGTGTTGCTGTCATCGTAGAGATTGTGCAAATGGTTTTTCCATTTTTTAATTTTTATTTTGATTGTGCAGATTAATTCATTGATAGGCTTATCTTCCACACTTTCTTTTGGGATCCATACGGGTCATGGTCTGTATCTGATAAGAACCTTTCTTAAAGACTGCATTTAATTTGTTGGATTTCCGAGTTTACTTTGTTTTTTCTCTTTTGTATTGTTCACAAACGATTGTCCTGCTGCTGCTTTGTATGTACGTCTTTTTTTTCTTTTCTGCAAGAATTTTGGTTGTTTTCGGTGTGAACCAAGACATGGTGTTTCTCTTGGCGTTTTTGACGTTTCTAGTAATTTCTTAAATCTTTGGGGTATTCACAGACGAAAAACGAGTTGATTTGATTGATCTCTCTCTTTCAATAGTTTAATGTAGTTGTTGGGTTTTATTCTTTCAAAGTGTTGATTTTCACTTAGAATATGTACATTTGTGTTATTCAACTCTGCATTTGTTTCCTTTGCTAGAAAGTCCTACTGACTCTTATTTAAAATAAGTACAGCAGGGCCTAAACCTAAGACATGATCAGTTTTCACTTATCTGTAAATAATTTTTTTGTAGCATATTATCAAATTAAATTTAAAGTAAACCATATTTCTATGCTCAAATTGAGAAAATTTATTTTTTATTACATTCTTGCATATTTTGGACATTTTGTTTCATATCTTGCACAAAACTCTTGCATATACATAGATATATGGGCATAACTCGGCCAGGTGTTTTGCATATAAATCCGAGTTTTACTTCTGATCTAGTTCTCTCTGGGACATCTCATGCAAATATTGTACATAAAACATCTTCCTCGTCAGTTTTCTTGTAATTCCACTTGAAAATCCTTAGTCGGCTCCTGAAGAAGTCTTAAGCTTCTGTGATTCACGTATTTCCTTGTCATCGTTAGGTGTTGGAGTGACACGATTAATTGGATTTTCTACTACCTGGAGAGGGACATTAGAAACGATTGATAAGTGTTTGTTAGTTAGTTAGACTTTATAAGATAAAATGTTCTAAATAGGGGTCATTGATTATTAAGATGAATTTGCAGATTGTTAGAAATTAATACAGAAGGACGGTAGGTAGCTTATAACGTAAAGTCCGGATTCACGTGCAATTACATCATTTCTTTGCTAGTTCGTAAACGACCAGCCACAAATAATTCATCCGAATTGGGACGTGTAGATCATTTTAACATACATTTTATTTTGCACAAAATTGCACGTTTTGGGGGATTACTACATAAAACTGCACATTCTGCAGTTTTAATGCACTAAATTGTACATTTACCTGTTTTTCAAAAATTAAGGTACTTTTACGTAAATCCTACTAAAGTGCATTTTCTATTACAGAATTCAGAGTAGGCCATGACTTACCGTTTCTATAACAGTGTATGTGACATTGATGCTGTTCTCACTAAAAAAAGTTACCAGTCATCACATTGCATATCTTGTTAGTTTAACTCATTTTTATTATTTTTGCATTTTATGTTGCACAATCTAAAGTTTTTAGTTGCACGATTTCAAGTTTTTATTGCACATTCGGGAATTTCTTGCTGCACGAAAATCCAGGCTATCCTTATAAGCAATAACTATAAACTTGTAAAATGTCTGAAAGCGAACAAATTTATTTTTCATGGCCAAAATGGCATTCAAGTATTAAATAGTTGTGTTTAGGGCATTTTTGGGAAATACACAAATTCTCTAAACAAGTTATAAACTGTTATGTGTCATAAAAGGTAAAAGCAACAATAACTAAAATCTTTCTCGGTTTGGGAATTTTTATTATTTTCAAAACAAACAAAAGCAAAAACAAGTGAGCGTTTGCAGTTTAAGTAAACCGTTCAGGATTATCTTGAAGCTCCAAAGTTTTCTTTTAACCCTTTCAGTCCCATTGGTTACATGGTGAAACCACACATCAAATTGTCAGTTTCTGAGGATCTGGCCCACAGGTTTCATATTGTAGCCGCATGTGTGCTGCCACCTATCATCCGTAAAAGTAAATACAAGTAGAATTGGTTGCATATACGTAGCGTGTGTTGCCTAAATCTTGTTGTGCATAAACAAGTGCTGAAATTTAGAGGTTATATTTGTGTGTCGGATGAATTGTGTAAAAACTCTCCAAAATATTATAATAATGAGCTGTGAATTGTTGTTATTTTTATGTTGTTCTTTTCGCCAGCTCTGTACTTATTCAACTCGGGGTAGACTATGGGATTATTTTATTCAAAAAAATTGTAGCGGTTTCGTCGTACGACCAGTGGGACAAGCGAAGTCATTCATTTTTAAAATTTCAGGTGCGAAACGTAAAGTATGGTCGTACCAGGAGTTAGAATTGTTGTTTATTAATCAAGTAGATGACCTTTTGGCAGAAATACCTTCTGATCCTGAATTCATCTATACTGACAGCGACTTCAGTGACGATAATATTTTTGTGCCATCAGCTAGTTCGAATAAAATACAAATCTACACAGACAGCGATGTTGAAAGTGTTTCTAAGCCATCCATTAACTCGAAGAAAGTGCGACTTTTATCTTAAATTATTGTAAAACCCCCAAACTTGGAAAACTCGGGAACTACTGCATGTAGCTCTGGAAGACACTCCTCAGATGACGAAGACCCTGTTCCCACAGTATTACCAAAATCTCCTACTCCAAACCTAGAAAGCTCCGATTACGACTCAGAAGATAATGTACAGTTGGCGCAGTTACAGAAAAAGAAGCCGATAGTTTGGAAAAAAGGTTGCTTCTCCGGTTGTGCCCATGCCATTTGAGAAACCACACGGACCCTCGATTCCAGACAATGTGGAACATCCTCACGAAGTATTTCTTACTTTATTTACGGAAGATATAGTAGATAACATTGTTTTTCAAACCAACCTGTATGCTACCCAGCAAGACCATTTACACCCACAATTAAAGACGAAATGTTGGTGTTTTTAGGAGTAAACCTTTTGATGGGTATAAAACCATTGCCAAGCTACAAGGATTATTAGAGTTCACGTAACAATTACGTTTCTAGTAAAATGTCCAGAACCATTCACATAAACCATAACGCTTTGTTGCCGGACAGAAAGTCGCCCAATTATGACAAATTGCACAAATTATGTCCTTACTTGAATTGGTTGTTGGAGTCTTTCCAGAATTGCTATAAATCTGGGGAGTATTAATCTATTGACAAGAGCATGATTTGCTTCTAAGGAAGGTCTAGTCTGAAGCAATAAACCACAAACCTATAAAGAGGGGTCATAAGGTTTGGGTGAGAGCAGATATCAATGGCTAGGTAAACGAATTTCAGATATGCACTGGAAAAATCGACAACCTGAAGACTGAAACTGGATTAGGGGAGCGAGTCATTAGAGACTTGACAATATCTCTTATTGGTAAACACTACAGAGTGTTCTTCGACAATTATTTTAGTTTAGTGTCTCTCATGGCATATCCACAAGAGAACAAAATTTATGGTTGTGGAACAGTTCGCACAAACCGTAAATTTTTACCTTCTGATATCTCTGAAGATAAAATACTTAGACGGGGAGAAACTGACTGGAGACAAGCAACCAGTAAAATTTTATGTACTAAATGGAAAGGCCAAAGATGTATCAGCTCCTTATCAAATTATCATAATCCAGATGAACTCTCTAATGTAAATAAAAGACAAAAAGATGGATTCTAAAAGAATTCCGCTTATCTATTGTGGATGGTCTACTTGGCACAAGAAATAGTACGCCAAAAACAGGCCCCAAGCACAATCTAGGTCATTTCAAAAGGCATGTAACCCCAGAAGTAAGGTATAATAATGGGGAACATATGCCAATCCATGGTACTTCAAGAAGATGTGCTCTTTACAGCAGCTCGACGAACCTGCATCGATCCAGATGGTCTTGTAAGGCATTGCGGTGTGGCATTATGTTTATTAGACAGTAAGAACTGTTTTGAAAAATTTTGTTTGCCTCAGTAAATGACATTTTGTAGTTAAAATAAGTTTATTTAATTTAAGTATATCTAACCCGTGTGTACCAGCGGTTTCACCATGTAATCTTGTGTTTTCTTATAAAATATGAAAAAATTTTAATTTTTCTTTATTCTGTATATTACATTATTTCATTTAATAAACAAATATGTCTGCTTACTGAGAATTCAAATAAAAAATAATTTAGTTCTCAAAGGGTTAATGTGTAGACAGTTGAAAATGGGGGTATCGAAGATTTTCATCTTTCTTCCACTGGTAGAAATATAAATGTTTGACAAGTCATTCAAAAGTGATCGATCGATTTTTTTATTGCCTATATATTAACTTCTAAGGTTACCAGGAAAAAAATTTGTTTTATATGCAAATTATAATATTGTACTTTACCTATAAATCATTAGTTAATATTCAAATACTTTAATTATTTCTTTTGACTTATCTTTAATGTTATTCATAATTAGAATTGTCTATTTATGACATCCGTTTCTAATCAATAATGTCAT
>VTPC01001076.1:19947-36796 GCA_011009095.1 Ignelater luminosus
TCTGCAGCATAGAAATTGATTCACTATTTCGTTTTCATTAACGGAACAAACGAATCCTAGTATACAAGCTTTACCGCTAATGTCAGTAGGCTCGTCAATCTGCACAGCAAAATATCGTTTGGAAAGTTTATCTGTAATTGTTTCCTCAATATTATCTAACATATCTTTAATTTTTTTTAGTATCGTCTGAAAGAGTAATTTTTATTATTTCGTTTTTTGCAGGGTTGCCAAACATGATTTTTACTATCTCACAACATGCTGGTAAAACCAGAGTTTTAAGTTGAATGCAATTAATTCCGCTATCTTATAATTATCAATTTGAGCCTTATCAGAAATTTTAGTCGTTTTTTCAAAATGTTTTACTTGTTCAACTTACAAGTCCACCAGTCTCGTGAAGTAATATTTGGTTTTTGAAACAAGATTGGCATACTTCGTAGTGAAATGGCATTTCAACTTCACGGGAACCATTGAGCTATTCAGCAATTTTTCTCCACATGCAGTACATTGTGGAATTTGACATTCTTTCTCTTAAATATTCGTTCGAATACTGTCTATTAATCTTTTTTATTTTGCTACGGATAATTTTATCTCCTGTATGAGTCGTAATTGCAGCAACATAATTGTTACTACTTCCGCTTGTACTTGCTCCATCATTGATACTTTGCTCAGCATCATGTTTTCATTTAATAAATGTATCTATTTTGCGATATTAGCATGGGGTATTAGAATGGCAAATATTTATTTCAATTTTCAATTCATGATCAAAACAACTAATAAAAATTATAAATAATAATAATAAACTATAAAGTTATTAGTAAAAAAGACACAAAGATTCAAAACAAATTTTGTCAAACGCAATGAACGACTGTACATAACTGACTTAAGATAGTGCAATTGCGCTCAAGAAGCTAGTTTACAGCGTTTACAGAGCGCACATGTTGCCAGTTCGATCTTGTGCATGTCAGTGTTGCTAGGTTGATGGCTTTTCATGAATTTTATTCTTTTTGTTAGAATGTTATACTATTTGAACAAACCCGCCAAAATAGTTTAACTTTGTTATTTAAGCGTATGCATAGAAACTATTTTGCTCCCTAAAAAAAAAGATGGCTGTAGTTCTTAAAAATATAAGAACATCGTGCATTGTATTCAATTTGAAGTTGTTTATGATTAAAAGAATTTTATAAAAGCTGCTGCATTTTCTTTATTTTAACACTTTTTGCTCACATGTTTAGGACTAGTGTCAGTATAAATATTTTGGACTTCTACTTTTTTTTGTACTTTTTTATATGATCTTTTTTTAAGTTTAATTTTTACCTAGACAGGTTTTCGGGTTACCATTGCATAAGTTTTTTACAATCTTTTTAGGTCTAGATGTTTGCTGACTATAAAAATCTTCTTTAAGCCTCAACCCTTTAAAGCAGTCAGTAAATTTCTAATTCTTTTGGAGTTTTGGCTCACAAGCTAATTACCATTTTTGGCTTTTATTGCCAATTGCTTGTTTTCTAATTAGAGGTTAATTTTACTTTTTGATATTTCATTTACGAGTACTTTTGACTCTTGACTTTTAATTTAAGGTTGTTTTGGGCTTAATATTATTTTAATTTATGTATATCGATATTTTCAGTACAGGAATCCGACTGGGCGATTATAATGTCAAAAATACAACTGATTGCGTAGACACTACAGGAATAACAGAATGCAGCGATCCACTTGAAGAATTTGGAATTGAAAAAGTAATCATTCATCCCAAATTTGTTCACAATTATAGCAAAAATGAAAATGACATAGCACTGATAAGACTTGATAGAACAGTAACGTATACAGGTAAAATGTTTAGATAAGGTTAATACTTCCTTAATTAATTAAAACTTAAAAATGTTGTAGATTATATTCGACCAATATGCTTGCCATTGCATGGAACGAAGCTTGCTGAAGTAGGAGATACGTTGTTAATGACTGGTTGGGGTAATAAAGATGACAATAAACCGTTAGCAGAAATTAAGAAAAAGGTTCAAAGTAAATTAATATCTGACGAGGAATGTACTAACTTTCAGCTATATGGTCGATATCTTACCAAAGATCACTTTTGTACTAAAGATATAGAGCAAAATAACGACTTTTCATGTAAGGGTGATACTGGTGGACCTGTTATGTATTCAAGCAATCTTCAATGGCATCAAGAAGGGGTTATTTCGTTTAGTGCTTCTGGTTGTGGAACCGTTAACCCAAATGTTCATACGAAGGTGAAAAATTATTTAGATTGGATAGAAACAAATATTGAACCATAATTCTGTAGTTATTTTGCATAATAAAATTTACCCTAATATTTATGTTTGTTTTAGTAATAATAAAAATACCCCCACTAACTGAACTTTAAAAGGTATAAGATAGTATCTACAATAATAAGGTTCGTTGTGTATTTTAATTATTTGCCAATTCTTGATTACTTTGTAGATACACACAAAAATTAAAATCCTAAAAATATCTCATGTAGTACAGTATTTCACTTAAGTTAATTTAAAAATAAAGTAAAATCCAGCCTATTTTTATTCTTCAAACGTCGTGTGGGGCGGTCTTCCGTCTAGTATATCTTGACGCCATTGCCAGTAAAGACTAAATACTTCCACTGCACTATATACTACACCAACTATAAAAGTAAAACATTAAATATTAATATTTTAGGCATAAGAAATGTCTTACATAAGATAAAACTTTGCCCAGCAGCCAATTTAACAGCTTCGTCTGGTAATGAATCTCTTTCGGCAATAATATAGGAAATAATTATTATTTCATTTATGGCTACAATTATTGTAATAAGAATAAAAAGAAGTAAAGGCCATAATTTTTCCTGCAGAGAATTTTTATAACTTAAATAATTATAAATGGTAATTGTAAGATAATGACTTACCATACATAACGCATACAACAGAGCACAGGTCGATACAAATAACAATCCATGAGTCACAGCTAGTACAACTATAAGTACTTTTAATGTTGAGGGAAATACATGCACGCCTGTAATTATGCGCGCATTGATTAAAATACATATTGTAATACTTGTTAACTAAAAATTTAAAAATTAGAAAATTGAAACAATAAGGAATTTACGTGTATATACATACAAGGAATACAAAACAAATAAGATATGCACCTAATTTTAAACTCAAATACCATAAACAGTTGTTCATACATTTCATGATTACATTTCATTCGCATTATGACATTACAAGAAATTAACTGTCAGTTTCGACAGATGATAAATGAATATAAGTAACAGATAAGAATATTTATTTTAACATTTCACTAGAGGGGAATTAACAGAGTATTATTATCAAAAACACAAATATAAGTAACTAATGGGTACTCAGTTTAACAAATAAAAAAGTTCTTCCATAGAAGCGGAATTGGAAAAGGTTCCCATTACAGCTGCAGCGTTTCCCTTTTGAATTGCAACACTAATCTTCTGTTTGAGAAAGGCCTTACATCTTTGGTCCCCTGTCTTTTGTGTAATGATATCACCAATAATATTGATGATTTCGACTGCTTCATTTCTTCATTTCAAGATCCAAAGGTCTCTACTGCGAATGGGATAAAAATGTTGTGTTCCATGATGTGCTTGTATTTGAATTTCTTATTCGTAGCTGCTCCTTCGGCAACAGCTCCTGCAGTTTTTGAAGAAAAAGGCAAATTTGGGGGTGCAAGATTGTCGGAGCAAGTAGCATCCCAGACTAAAGATTGACCATTCGCCTATGGTATTAAGGTCATCTCGTCAGGTCGTTTTACATTTTTGCGTAATAAAGCAACAAGTTCTCAAATAGATGTAACATCAGCCAACGGAAGTGCGCGCTTCAAAATGTCATTTAACTCGTTATGGCGAAGATGTTATCCATCGTTGAGTTTACCTGATAGATCATGTGTCCCTCTGGGATTCTGGTAAAACCGCATCGACACGTGTAGGGGTGGCATATCTTACTTCTTATTCTTAAAGCTATAGCGCCCACGGATCTAGAAAGGAATGCATGAAGCCATGCAGAAAACTCCCTTTTAGATAAAGCTAAGTAACCTGCTTTGTCCTAATTAGGTTATTAATAATTCTGGACACGATGATTTAATCCCAGTTTCTTTGGAATGCAAGCAAGGTTGGGGTCTAATCTTCACATTTCTAGCTGCATGCTGTGTACTGTATACTAAAGCCAGGAAAGCAGGAAGACATATCTATGGTTTAACGAATCCCCAGTCCCTCCAGGTGGATAGGAAGTCTAGCAATAGTTTTTTGTTCATCATTCAGGGACGAATTGCAAATGATTTGCAATGTAGTAAATATAAGGTCATCAAATCTTTGTGGTATGTCCATGCAATTCCAGCAGGGGACCGTTCTAAGAAGATAGGTTAGCTTTGGATAGAAAAGCAACTGCCTAGTAGATAATATGCGATGTGATGGATACTGTCCAGATGTGAAACTAGGACAAAAGACATTTAGCTCATCAATGAATTCAGCATCGGTGAGGGAACAGAATATTTCACATTTTGATGTGTTGATTATTAATCCAATTTTACCAAATTCCTCTTTAACAAGACAGAAAGCTTATAAAACAGAATTAGGTTCCTCGCCGATTGAGCAATCATCTAAATACCAGATTTTTAGGTCAGTGTTAAGACTCTCAATAATTGGATGAACTGCAAGGCTAGAAATCATTAATCCACAAGGATCCTCCTGCTGGGCTCCACCTTGCGATGAGATGATCTTGTTATGGTAAAACAGGTTTGATGGAGAAGCATAGAACGGCCAGAGAATCGCTACTGATTTGTCATAATTGTTTTCTATGAAACATCTTAAAGCATGGACGGCAGCCAACCTGTTTTGGGCACAGGTATTGACTTATTGGTTGACTGTGGAAATGACAACACAACTTGATTATTATTCTGAGTAAAGTACGCAGCCCGTGGTGATTGGGCGTACACCACCATCTTTTTTCTGAAAAGCACAAATATTTGCCCCGTCAAGAACCTTAGTAACTGCAGCAGTCATATTATCGGACAGCATCAGATTACATAAGACCATCAATGAAGATAGAAGTTTAGGGCCTGCAACTCCCGTTGTTTCTTTCAAATGCTGAGGGCGTAGATCGTCGATCCCAGAGTATGACCCGTTCAGAAAAAGATTTATTGCATTAAGGGCGCGTTCATCTAAGACAGTAAGTACATCGTGGTCTGGAGATGGTGATTCTGGGGAATTTAGAATCCTTGAAGGGGCTGAATCTTTCTCCTTAAGAAGACAGAATGTTTCATTGTTGAAATAAACTAAAGTCTAGTTCGAGGATAGAAGCTTAATCGCACCACGGACATCACCCTCTAATACTTTCGATTCCACATGATGTGACAAAGGCGTTTTCTTTCGCTTACTAGTTGTCTGTATTTGGGAAAGTGTATCTTCACAGATATTACCTTTCACCAGTTTGGCTATGGACGTCTTCTAATTGTTTATAGGGATCCCTACTGCTGTAAATGGGAATTAAATTAGTTCCATCTAGACCGATAAGTTGTTTTTATTTACAGCGTTGTCGATGAGGGAAGACAATTAGTTTCTTTGCGGCTAATTGGCGAGCGCCTTCCGGAATTCGCTTTCAGATTTTTACTTTACATTTCAAACTGACTAGTTTTGAAATGACTTCCTCATGAATTGCGTTGAATTCTGGTGGAGCGTACGTAAACCCAGGGTGTGATACCTCGAGGTATTCCACTGGGCACTTAAAGATTGGAGACTGGGAATAGATCGTCTCTTTGCAGGACCGGCAGAACCAAGATTCATCTGTTTCACCCAGCTCGTGCACTTGCGTGTTACTTAGATTGGCACAATTTGAGTGAAACCAGGTCGAACAGGCCTCGCAGAGGATCATTCGATGAATGTTATTGAGGCAGTAGTTGCCGCAAGGACATAGGGACTCGTCTGACATCTTCTTTATTTTTGAACATTCAGCTGCATTAATATATATTGAGTGCATATTTTAAAGTTCTTTGTTGCAGCTCTAAATCTCGGATATTTTTGAAGAAATCTTGTATTTTCATTATCTGAACGTTGACATGATTACATGAATTACTCTTGAATTGAATTGAACTTTAGTGCTTTGGTACACAAATAACTATTATTGATAATGATACATAAGAAATCTGCATTTTGTCATTCTCTTTTTGTTGGTGTTACTGTTGCAAAATATTAATTATTATGGAATGCTGTTCATCACTAAAAGCTAAATTTTGAATTGTAATAATAGTGTTACGTCATGAATTTAATTTAGATAGAAAAAATCAGATGTTGTTATTGTTGATACAAAATGGATGGCAGTGGTGTTTTGAGTGCTGAAAAAAGATTAGATCACAAAACATACGGTACTCCTTTAGGTCAGGCAAATTAGAGTTCTGCCTTCTAAAAATGGGTGGCGTTCTGGAAACTGTTTTAATCACTTAAGTAGGCCTCTGATATGAATAATCTGAGATTGCCCCGATTTCCGAGTAGAGCTTCAGCCGTGATTTTTGGTCAAGTTAGAAAACGCCAATTTTTCACACTTTTCGAAAAACACTCATTTTGTTTCATGTCAAATAAAGAAACACTTGGATTATAATCAGAAAGCAACGATGTCTCGAGCTTTAATATAAAAAGACTGGTCAAATATGACAAAGCAGTTCTTCAGATTATGTGCCCTACATTGTTGTGCTGCAGCCAAAAGAACAGTATATACCGTATCATATACGATTGTGAGGGCAAATTCACACATGGCAGGCACAATATACATGAGGTAGAGTAATCACTATGTGAGTCTACTGCCTACATAAATTCATTCCATCCTGAAATTTGACAATTCTACTTTATTGGGGGGGGGGGGTACTTATTAATGAGATCGTTTATCAATGTTTCCGACAGTCCTCCATCTCTTCTTTAAAACGAAACTAGAGGAATGGTTCCAAATTTTCCCAAGGCAGTTGCAGTAGGAACGCTTTTCAGTTTTTGGATAGGCCCTCCAGCACAAACTGACGACTTTGGTGTTACATACTGGATGCCGACCATGGTGTGAAAAGTGTTTCTTCCATCAATAGTATTGATATTGACGTCCTTCTAGTTTTCGAAGAGAAAGTAGAATGGGATAAACCGACCATTTATTAAAGCTTATGCGGTCAGTCGCTAGCGGCTTTAAGTTGACGTTAGCGTCCGTGAGAAACACATAAGAAAATCAAATACAAGGTGGAAACCACGTGAAAACTGTCATGTTAACTAATACTTGTTGAATTGCAGTTTATTTACACTGGTGTTGTGTATGTTTAAAGTTAGTGGCACTTTTTAAATTTATTACTGTTTTTACCAGTTCCATACTTTATTTCAGAATATAGCGACTATTTTTTGCCAAATCAATTTTTAATATTTAAAACCGAGGAATCTTCTAGCTTTTTAGTGGCGTAACATTCTGTTTTACAACCCATTCCCCGCCTTTGATAAGGATATCAAACACAAGACTACGTAAAAATGTAGACACTTTAAAAGTATGTAGAAAACTCCATTCACTCTAGTATATAGTTAAGTTAGATTAAATCGTCTTATTTTGATACTAGAAATCTGTGGTCAGGCTTTGTCGGTGTTTCTTCCGGACAACCCTATAGATTTAATTTTCTTTATTTGTTGTTGCAGGTAGGTACAGAAGATTAAAATCGAGATCTAAAGAATTAGCTACGTACTAAACGTTATTTTAACAACAGAGTTTCTGCGGTGAACAAGCCTTATTTGCACACTTAAGATTCAATTTTTTTCTACTTTTCAGACTAAATGATGATTTTATTACTTGTAAGTTGGCTATAGCTGAATCATTTTAGTGCGCAGAAGTTAGTAGACCATAATGTGTAGTTGACAAACATCTGTTTTAAAAACTAGGAAGCAAATGTCAAAAATTTTTAAATCGTGAGTACCATCTAATCTGAAAAGAAGTGAACTTTATATCAGAATAGTATTCTATAACAATCTAAACAGAATATAGAGTATATCAGACATATAAATAATCTTATGCTAGGATACTGTAAGATTCTGTTGCACTGTATCGAATCTACCTTCTGCAGATATGCTATAAAAATAGCTCATTACAATCATCATGAAGTAGAACAGAGAACCTTAAAAACCAATTCAAATTAGATATCGTGTCTAATTTAGTAACACATTGAACAAATCTTAACCAACCTGACACAGATAATGAAATAGCTAGTTCATAGATATAGAATTCAGTGGTTTTCGTTTCTGTGAGCATTATCACCATTTCTATTAACTGACATAACACAATAATAAACATGTAAAGACTAATGTACCACACGTAAAACCTTTTCTAAAATAAGACAATTATTTAGAAGCTGTACCAAATTCATAAAGAAGATATAAAGAACTTGGTACCTTTCTTAAATGATGCATAATGAAGATCACAGATAAGGAAACTGTCACATCAGTTACTAGTAACATAGTATACGTAGATACAGATTCTTCTTTGGCCAATATTATATTCCATATTGAAAAGCCGATACTACCCATACATAGCAACTAAACGATGAAACATAATTGATGTTATTAGTAATGGTGGTGAGATACTATACATTTACCACAATTTCAACACCCATTAGAATAGCACCTTTTCTTAAGTCTATGCAACAACAACACGTTTCGCAAAATTCCATTGCAGTAATACACTTTTAACAGCACTTTAATGACATTTGAATAATGCTTCTGTCAAGAGTTCAGTGGCTTCTGCACACGAGCAGATAGTACGCTGTCGTGTTACCAACGAAAAAATCCCTGATTGACATGTAAACAATTGTCACATGTCAACCAATCAGTGTTTTTTCATTGGTAGCATGATACCGTACCATCTGTGACCATCTGCTCGTGGGCACAAGCAGTAAGAAGCAGTTGCTTTTCTGAACTGTAAAATCCGCTCAGACTACACTATCTTTAAAGCTAAAATAGCTGAAGTTGATGTCAATGGAGCCTTACGACTTCTTTCCAGTGAGGACAATCTTGCTCCAAAAAACAAAGATAAATATCTATAATTGTTTACTGGAAAAACATAATGCTCTAGCATTCACCCTCGTTGACGACCAGTGTAGGCCACAAAGCTTTGACAGTAACAACTGATGATATTTTTAAAGCTGTGTTTTCGTTCTTCACAGGATCCTCACCTGGAACTGATGGCTTAAGGCCACAACATTCAAAAGATTTATTATCCAGAAAAACTCGGTCTTTCTTACCGTTTCTTAATAGGGCTTCCCTCATTATCTTGAGCAAGAAAAATGGTGGCAGCGGAAAGCACGTTAAGGAGACTTGTTTCAAAGCTTTCTGAAAACAAATGTCAACAAATCTACTTCCAGAATTTAAACCACGACAATTAGGTTTCTCAGTACAAGGCGGAGCTAAAGCGATAGTTCATAGCACTCGAAAGTTTTTCAATAACTCTACGGCTGCGGAGATTCTCGTCAAAATTTTCAACATAATTGACAGAAACTTCTTCCTGGAACAAATCAAAGTCAAGCTTCCCCAGCTGTACCAGTATTTTCACCAATGCTACTTGAAGCCCAGTTACCTGTTTTACAATGACAAAGTAATTCCGTCTTCTACTGAATGTCAGCAGGGAGATTCTGCAAGGCCAGTAATTTCTAGCTTAGGCATCAACGAAGCTATCAGGTCTCTCATCTCATACTTCATTGTATGGTATTTGGATGATGGCGTCGTTGCTGGAATATGCTCAACAATTATAGAAGGTCTCAAATATATCATTGAAAACTTCAAAAATTTGGTCTTATACTGAATCCCAAAAAATGTGACGTAGTCTTCCTTTTTTTTTTGATTCAAAAAGTGATGAGATGCTACAACAGTTAAACCAAGTATGCCCTGGTATCTCTGTGACACAAATCCAAAATTTGATCCTACTTGAAGTACCTACTTTTGAAAAAGCCATCCCTGAAACTCTAAATGAAAAAGAAATTGTACTATCTCGTTTGTTGAAACGTTCTTCTTCTATACCTTCTCCGACATTGTATTTGGATCCCCAGATTAACGTACTCATCTTTTCAAATTCTACGAAAGACTCACTCTGTGGGACGATAAAATACGACAATACCTTGAAAAGATTCTGAACATCAAGCTTAATACTAAGAAGTGGATTGTTGGACTTTTGAATTTTCCCACCAAATATTTTGTTTTATATTTTTCTTTATGCTGGTAAAAACTTAAAAAAAATTATTATTACTGTATAACCTGTATAACCATAGATATTTGTTATAGTTTTTACGCACACTTTAACGCTTCAGTTGTTAAAATACTTATATAATAATGTTCTTTTCATTAATATCCAATATGGGCTCAAGCATCATTTCCTGTCAAATACGGTGGAATAGACGTGCGCTGCATTACCGATTTCATTCTTCCAGCATTCATTGTTTCAATTCATTCTACAAGTGTTCTTACCTCTGTCACTTTCTGATTTTAATTTCATTTATTTAAACGAAGTTCTGGCTTGCTGGACCAATATCTCTTGTTGTGACGTACCTGCTATCCCTAAACAGGCAGACTGGGATCTTCTCATTATCAAATTGATGACATCTTCGATGTTGGAACAAGCCGAAGACGACGCTGCGAAGTCCCGTCTATTTGCATTATCACGTCCAGAATCAGGAGTCAGCACAACTGGGGACATTAATGGACAAAACCACCCTTCGAGTTTCTATATCCTTACGCCTTGGAAGAGAAATATACAAACCACACAAATGTTCCTGTAGAACACTAGTTGACACTCGACACCCTAGAAACACTTATCTTGCCAAAAAGGTAGTGGAAGGAGTAGTAGACATACAGCAATTAACACCATCATCGAAACGACTCTGGCATCTGTTCTCATCAATTCTTGAACCTGTAGCTGTAGGTTTAATGCACGAAGATGGCAAACGCCCTGACGGCCTAACGCTTGTGCCTTGGCGAAAAGGAAGATTTTTGGTTTGGGACGCTACATGCCTGGACACATTAGCACCATCACATATTGAACTCACTTCAAAGACTGTAGGTGCTGCAGCTGACAGCAGAAAAGAATAAAGCCCGTAAATATCAGTCTATCGCTGTCAATCACGAATTCCTAGTCTTTGCAGTGGAAACTTTCGGCTCTTTCAGTACCGAAGCAAAACTATTTATTGACTGTATAAGTTTTTTACTTAACAACATTTCAGATGACCCTCGTGCAAAGTCATATCTCATTCAACGTATAGGCTTTGAAATTTAACGTGGAAACGCAACCAGCATTCTGGGAACCATCCCTAACTCGGTCTTCCTGAATTAAATCTTTTACTTATAAAATACCTAGTGTTTGTTAAAATTGTATGTCACTGTTGTGTTAGACTAGAATTTTAACTTTTATTTTAAGTACAAAGTACACCGCTAGCCGACCGACTTATAACTTCATTTTCAAATATAGAATTTTACTCAAATTTATCTATAAAAAATATACAGTGTATCTCCGGATTGACTTCACTATAGGTATAATTGATCAAAGGTTTTTGAATCTCGTTTTGATGTTTTGGGATACCGCCCTGCTTGATCTGAAAAGAATTTCAAGCACATTTTTAGTTTTTAAAATACAAAATGGTCATGACAATTGAGAAAAAACCATTTTAAGTTGAAGCAAAGTGCAAATTTTTTTCTGCATGAGGGTTGGTCATGGAGATTCGCCCAACTTTTAGCAGTGTGAACATTACTTTTTCAGTTTAAACTGGACTTACATCAGGTATGGTTGGGCTTTTTAAACAATTTTACGTTAGATTGCATGGCATGATTTATTTGTTACCTCGTGTTATTTTGAAAGGATTCTTTAGGAACATTTTGAGATCTACTGCAGTAGAAGGTATCAATATTTCTGATCCTGGTAACTATCTTGGAACCTGACTGTTTATATCTTGGTGCAGAAGGTAAACTAACAACAATTAATGTTGATGTTAAGTAACATCATAACTTCAAGTTGGGAATCTTGGATTTTTATGTTCAGTCAGCTAAAAAATGGAATGAAACTATTAGATGAAGAGATGTGGACAATATTAATAGCCTGTGGAGTAAACGAAGATGCAAGGAAAGAGAACAACAATAATTTCTATAAAGAATTGCAAAGACTAATTGACAAAAAAGAAGATAATATAAATATAATGGGAGATTTAAACGGCAGAGTAGAAAACCAAAATAAAGGAATAGAAGAATGCTTGAGAAAAGAAGGAGAAGGAACAAAAAACAACAACGGGGAAAGAATAATAAAAATGTGTATGGAAAATGAATTAATAATAAACAATACAAAGTTTATACATAAGGACATCTATAAGCATACAAGAGAAGAACATAGTAAAAAAGAAAAATCTTTAATCGATTATTGTCTAATAAGAAGAAAAATGGTAAATGGTAAAAGATGTAAAAGTTTCAAGAAAAGCGGAAATAGGAAGTGACCGCTATTTGTTAAAATTGGCTTTATAAAGCAAAAAAGAGAAAAAACAGAAAAAAGAAGACCGAAAATAAAGATGAAAATAAAAAGTTATAAACTAAAAGAAAGAAAATATCAAGACATATTAAACAAAAAATTTGAGGAACCGGGTGGAAATAAAATAGAAGAGAAATGGAACAAATTGAAAAACAACCTATTAGATATAGCAAGGGAGTGCTGTGGAGATACAAAAACAACAAACAAACATATAAAAAGAACAGATTGATAAACCACAGAAATTAAGAGAATTATAAAAAAGATAGTTGGAAAAAATATATAGAAACAAAAAGCCCAGAAGATTATGAAGAATACAAGGAAAAACAAGGAAAAGTCATGAGAGAAACTACAAAAGTAAAAGAGAAGTCATGAATAGAATTTGGGGAGAAAATGACCAAAAACTACAAAGAAAACCAAAAAGAATTCTACAGTCCTATTAAACAACTAAGACAAAAGAAGGAATATAATATGATTAACATAAAAAATAAAAAAGGACACATAATTATAGAAGAAGATAAAATAATGGACAGATGGCGACAACATTTCCAAGAATTGACACATACAGACATAGGTAAAATGGAAGAAAATGATTAAGAAAAGGTGATACAGAACATAAAACCCATACAAGAAGAAAAAATAATGGAGACAATAAGAAAGATGAAATTAGGAAAGGCACCAGGAATAGATAATATAAAACCCGAAATGATAAAATATATGGGAGAAAAAATAATAAAACAACTAAACAAACTAATAAAAGAGATTATATAAGAAATAAAAATCTCGAAAGAGTGCAATGCAGGAATGGTATTGCCGATTTATTAAAAGGGAGACAAGAGGGATTGTAATAACCATAGAGGAATTACATTAACAAGCATTCTTGGAAAAATTCTAGCAAGCATAATGGAAAGAGGAATTAGAAAAATAATCGAAGAGAGCATAGAAGACACTCAATGTGGGTTTAGGAAAGGAAGAAGCACACAGGGTCTAATATTTGCGATAAGACAAGCAAGCGAAAAACTCATAAATAAAAACAAAGAAATATATGTTTACTTTATAGATTTAGAAAAGCTTTTGACCGTGTAAGAAAGGAAGATACATGGAAAGCTCTAGAAATAAAACATAAGACACAAGAACAATAGCAATAATAAAAAAAAATGTGTAGAAAGAACACAAACATAGTAAGAACCAATAACGAAGAATCTAAAGGATTTGGAACAAAGATAGGAGTGAAACAGGGTTGCGTGCTAAGTCCATTACTGTTCTCTATAGTACTAGACGAAGCCATAAAGGAAGCTAAAAAGACAATAAAACCACTAAAAATGGTATACTGGCAAATGCAGTAGATGTTTGAGTGAAATGATGTTTGGGGATGATATGGCAATACTAGCTAAAACAACAGAAGATCTACAAAGGAATCTAGAAATATTAGACAAAGAATTAACAAAGATAAATAGAAAGATAAACATCGAAAAGGTCAAAACAATGATAATTACAGGAGAGAAGAAAAGACATGACATCAAGATACAAGGAAAAACATTAGAACAAGTGGAAAATTATAAATATTTAGGAACAATAATACAAATTGATAGAAACATGGATGAAGAAGTAAACGAGAGAATGAAAAAAGCAGGAAAAATGTTTTATATGGTGAGAACAACGTTTCTGGGAAAAAAGGAAATCCCAAAAATGGTCAAGACAGAAATAGCGGAAAAAGTGATAAGACCGACAGTAACGTACAGTAGTGAGACATGGACAATGCCAGAAAAAGCTAAATCACGTGTGAATGCGATGGATATGAGATTTCTAAGTAGAATAGATAATAAGACTAAGAGAGAAAGAAATAGGAAATGGGACATACTGGCGGAGTTTAAGGATCAAGCCAATAAGGGATAGAATAGAGGAAGGTCAGTTAAGGTGGTTCAGTCATATGTATGTGTCGAATGAGTATAACAATAGGCTAACTAAAAAAGTGTATGAGAGATCGTAAAAAAGTGGCGGAAAGGAGAGAGATATAATTAATTAAATACAAGACTCAGGATAGGAAGCGATGGAAAGAGATTTGTAAAAAAGTAGAAACTTGACTCCACTCTGGCCTTACACGAAAGGTAGAAAGGCTTAGGATTAAGTAAGTGTTATTTTAAAAGGATACATTAAGAAGAATATTTTCAGATCTACTGCAGCAGAGGATATTAATATTTCTGATCCTGGTAACTATCTTGGAACTTGACTGTTTATCTTGGTACAGAAAGTAAACTATAACAACAATTAACGTTGATGTTAAGGAACTTCATAACTTCAGGTTAAGAATCTTGAATTTTTATGTTCAGTTAGCTAAAAAAATCAAAAGTGGAATTAAATTTAATTGTAAAATTTTAAATTTTGTGTCAAAGTTTTCTACTCATAACTTAAAGAATAAATAAGATCAATAGCAGAAGCTGAAATTTATTTTTCATATTTAATAGATGATGTAGATGCATTGAATGCTGAACGGAGAACACTGTCTAAAATGAAAATGTTCAAAAAATAGACTTTTGGAAAGAACTTTGCAGTTTTTAAAGTTGAATTGTTGTCTGTATTCACAGATAGTAAAAATTATAAATGAAATTATGAGTTTGACGCATTCATCTCCAGCAGCTGAGAGAGTATTCTCTAAAGTCAACTTAATTAAAAGTAATTAGCAGAGAAATTCTTTGCATGTAAAAACAAGCAATTCATTATTATCCAAAGAACTTCTAATAGGTGCAAAATGTTATGCTTATGACATAAAAAATTAGTGAGAAGCTTTTAAACAAAAACTGGAAAAACGCTGATGATGAGACTGATATTATTTTAGAAATTTAGTTCTATGTGCCTTTTGTTTAAATTATTATAAAAATGGTTATAAGTCTGGCTATTATTTTGCTTTTTATTTACGTTCTAATATTTCGATGGCGTTTGCTATCATTCTCAAAGAATTTAAACGTTGTCATACAAGAACAACACATTTGAATTGAATGCAAAATTGCAAATACAAACAAATATATAACAAAGTTAGGATTTTATAAACATTCAAGTTTAAAAATTCACATTTCAAAAACATAACACAGAATCTTTCTCTTTCTTTTACAAATTCTTTGAAAATGATAACAAATGTCATCCACATAAAGGGTTTTCCAATAAGAGGTGTTATTTTGATATTCAAAGAAAAGTGCCATTTTTTAATATAAATGATCGGATGTTTATTTCATTATAAAGAGGAAGGTATGCCGTTAATAGTGGAAAATAACATCAGGCAAATGACCACCACGACCACGCTTACAGGACAATATCCTTTTCATGAGATTTTCCATAACCAAATCGCAAAGTGGCTGCCCTATGTCCTCGATAGCCTCACGAATTCCATCTTTGAGGTCTCGAATCGACGCTGGGCTGTTGGCGTAGACCTTCTCTTTCACGTGGCCCCAAAGAAAGAAGTCGCAAGGTGTTAAATCACAAGATCTCGGTGGCCAATTGTGATCACCTCTTCGAGAGATAACACGGTCCGGAAACTTTTTCCGTAAAAGATCAATGGTTTCGTTGCTTGTGTGGCACGTAGCGCCGTCTTGTTGAAAGTAAACGTTGTCCAGATCAATACCATCCAATTCCGGCCATAAAAAATCGTTAATCATCTCTCGATAGCGCAATCCAGTCACCGTAACTGTTGCTCCAGCCTCATTTTCGAAAAAGTAAGGTCCAATGACTCCGCCGGACCATAAACCGCACCAAACAGTCACACGTTGAGGATAGAGAGACTTTTCAACAATAACTCTTGGATTTTCTGAGCCCCAGATCCGACAATTTTGCTTGTTGACGAAGCCACCGAGGTGGAAATGGGCCTCATCACTCAAGATGATTTTTCGATGGAATTCTGGATCATTTTCATGCATTTCAACGACCCAATCAGCAAAGACACGACGTTGTTGATGATCGGCCGGCTTGAGTTCTTGTGTTAACTGGACTTTATAAGCCTTAAGACCCAAATCTTTATGCAAAATACGGTGTAATGACGTTTGTGGAATGGCTAATTCCAAAGAACGACGAGGAATGGACAAACCTGGGTTTTCTTTAACACTTTCGGCTACAACAGCAATATTCTCGGCTGTTCTTGAGCGACGTGCACGGGTTTTATTCTTCACATCACTAACTTGTCCCAAGAGCTCGAATTTTTTCACCAATTTCTGTATTGCGGTCCGACAAGGTGCTTCACGGTGACCCAAAAATGTTCGAGTTTTACGAACCGTCTCTGCCAAATTTTCACCATTTTTATAGTGAATTTTAATAATTTCAATGCGTTGTTGAAG
>VTPC01001076.1:41707-59247 GCA_011009095.1 Ignelater luminosus
ATGTATTTGTGACCAGTTCTTAGTGAAGATGGTTTTTTGTATAGTGGTTACGCCAGAAAATACAAAACTTCTTTGCTACTTTTTCCCAGATGCTTTTCATCTATAAATGCACCATTGTTTCCCCCACTAGATTTTTTAAATAATTTTATTTCAGATATCACCACCGTTGTGGAGACTGATAACAACCTACAAAATTGAAATAAGTATGGAATCGAACACAACGGGCACATCCCATTTCAACATACTACTTCCTAATAAATTCACACAAAAACACAAGTTCAGAACACCTCTTCAGTGTAATGTATGCAGTTATAAATGTTCAACGAAATACGGTTTAGAAATGCATATGCGGATTCATACTGGCGAGAAACCATTTGAGTGTAATATATGCGATTATAAATGTTCGCGGAAATACAGTTGACAAACACATATGCTCGTTCATAGTGGCGAGAAACCATTTGAGTGTAATATATGCGATTGTAAATTTACAGTTAAGAGCAATTTACAAACACATTTGCTTGTTGATAGTGGCGAGAAACCATTTCAATGTAATATATGCGATTATAAATGTTCACGGAAAGACAATTTACGAAGACATATGTGCAGTCACAGTGGCGAGAAGTATTTTGAACATAATGCATCTGATTATAAATGTATATGAAAAAAAACTGTATAGTCGCAAGTGTATTTGCAGTGACAATAATGTTTTACATAAAAAAACCATTTATAATCATGTACTCGTTTTTGTAGTAAAGAAACATTGTTGAATTCTGAAATAAGAAATTTAAATTTGTTAACCATTATCCCATTTTCCAATGTGGGATGCTAGCTATAACAAAACCCGTAACTTTTATTACAAATAAACTTCAAACTAACAGTATTAATTTGGTCACAGGTACCATGTCAGCATTAACATCATTAACAAATATGAAGAACCCAACACTGTTACAAAGGGATATTTGGCACTGATATCCTGATTTACAAGCTTAGTTTTAGTTAAATTTCTATTGGATTAAAATTTTCAATCGCATAATCAAATTTTTGACAATGATAGGATTGATGAGTTAGCAAAATCATCAGTTTTAACTCAACAAGATATGTAGGTATCTTTTATAATATAGCAGGGTTCGGAGTTAGTTGCTTTTTTAACTAAAGGTTACTTTTTCTTTGGTTTGTAACTTTTTGTTACTTTTTTCATATTTCAGTTACTTTTATTACTTTTTCAATGAAAAAGATTCTTTTTTAAACTATTTTCAAACGTAAAACGAAAAATTCTTAAAGTTGAAATGAAAAACATATTTCTGTTTAATACTGTTGCAATACTGTTTGCATTTTTTCTTTTTTTTTTGGTTACAAGTACTGTGAAATGTAACATATAAATGGTATTCTTGTTAAATTCAAAAATCTGAAATTGAAGGGGCAGAAATTGTAAACGTGCTGTGCACATGAGATTTAAACAACTTACAGAAACAAAGTTTTCAGATTGCTCGGTCAACAAAATATACTGGCGAGCAAAAAATTTAGGTCACTTTGAAATTATGATGTTCTAAGCTTATGTTTGCAAATTGTAAATCATTGTACTAGTAGGCTCTGAGTCATTAGTTTTTGGAGAAATATTATCTTTGAGTATGGAGAAGACCAGGAGAAAAATATGTTCTAGTTTGTATTGACGAGCAACTTCCATTTGGCAGTGGATCAGTCATGATTTGGGCAGAAATCTCTTCACAAGCACCCACAGAGTTAGTCTTCATACAGAATGGCTCCTTGACAGCTCACAGGTACATTACGGAAGTTCTAGAAGATCATATGATGCTTTTCATGGTCACCATGGGCGAGTATGGAATTTTCATGCAAGATAATGCTAGACCTCACGTAGCAAGAGTTGTCAAAGAATATCTGGATGAGGTGGGCATGAGGTGGTTTGATTGGCCAGCACTCATGCTTTCCAATGCAATATTGAATATTAACAATGAATTACAATTTTTAAATATAAACTTAGAACAGAAAATAACAAAAAAGCAACACAATTTCAAAGTGACCTAAATTTTTTGCTCGCCAGCGTATAACCTTTTTTGCAGTGTTGTCAACAAAAATAAATCTTGGCCTACCCTACTGTTTTATAATTTGAAATGGATAATAAGGTTATAAATTAAGTAATTTAAAATTAAATAGAATTTTCTATTATATTGGAGTCAATCGTAGAAAAAGTGTTGTATACGCTTTGGGCCGTAGGTGTATTTTGTGGTCTAAATTAATTTTGTAGACCAGGTGTAACTGAGATTTATTTTGACTGGAGAACTACGTTTACAACTCTTGATTTGTAAATAACTACATACACATTACTGTCAGGGTAGCTAATATGAAGGTTACTTTTTTAAAATGAAAAGTTACATTTTCAACTATTCTTTTATAGAAGGGTGCTCTGAACCCTGATATAGCCCCAAAGTCGTGTATAAAAAGGAAATCAAAAGAACGGACAATTTTGTCTTGATGGCAAACTGGTACTAATGATAGACTTACAACCTGGATTCTTCTTATCGACCATTAAGATTGAACTAATCAGTTTGAAAAAGAGGCTAATGTAGTGCTTTCAAAACTTACCTCTTCAGAATAGGCAAAATTGTGTATTCCTTGTCAATATAAATGTGTATAGTAGTCTTATAGATGTAGAAACACCAAGAGGGTGTTATGTTTAACAGTTACCCATTTAAATAGGAACGACGTTTTCCCTTTATTATAAGATGCCTGTTAAGATTAAATCGATACTGGAAGTTTTTAAACAACTGTATAACACTTCTTTTGTATTGGAATTATTATCAAAAAACTTGGTACAGATAATACTGATAATAAAATATCCACAATAGACAGAAAAGAGTCAGTTAACCTTTGAAACTCATTTGATTTGTTTTTGTACCAATAAGACATGTAAACATTCACATCTGTTCTAAATAGACAATGGCTTAATTTAATGTAAAATCTGTAAATATACACATGGTTTTTCTATAGTCTAGGAAAGTGGCAATGCCAAAAGTTGATCTGAGAATGTAAAATAGTTCTCAATATCCCCCACATAATACCCTTTGAGCCATTCATTTTTGCGTTTTTTTACTGAAATCTTGACTAAAAAAGGTAAATAAAATGAAAAATTTGGAAGTTATTATAGATAATAAATTAAACTTCTTTTCTCACGCAACCTACTAGAACAAAATGTCAACAAAAGTTTAACATTTAGACCGCACAGGAAAAAAACATTAGTTCCTATATTAAATTGTTCTTAAACAAATCATTAGTTGTGCCTGCTCTAAATTGCTGTTCATCTGTTCTCTTTAATTTACCATCATATAGAATAATTGAAATGCAAAAGATACAAAATAGATGTATGAGAATTATATTAAAATGTAACAGGTGCATATATATCAATAAATCACATGTTAGGTAGATTAGATTTAATGAGTACAAACCAGAGAATACTGTACAATACACTGACAACCGCATTTAAAATTAAAAATGGACCATTACCATGACATTTAACAAACAAAATAAATATAACTATGGCTGCCATAAATACACTTAGCAATACTAAAAATTTTTCTATAAATTTTTGTAAGTCTAATAAAAAGCAAAATTTTATATTTTATTAAGGACTTCAAAATTATAATTTGCTACCAAATGAGATTTAGAAATGCAAAACTTTAAATAAGTTTAAATGTTTGATTAAGAATTAATTACATTGTTGCTGAGGTTAAATTAAATTAGGTGGCGGAAATGAAATGAAAAAAGTAGCTAACAAAATGCTAAATAAAAATTAAATTAAAATGTATCTTAAATTGTTTGAGATATTTTTCTAGGTTGTACCCATTAGGGGTAAATTAAAAATTACAGAAGGGACATTTTACTATTTAGCTAGAGCTTAATAAGTAATAGGAACTTTATTTTATTTTATTTTTATTATTTTATTATAATCTATAGGTAGTACATAAATAAATCAATGATAATTTTTATTCTTAATTCTTGATACTAATCTTTTCAATTTTCTTAATTCCATATAATCTAACATATAAGATGTCATATACAGAAAGTTCAGTTCAATCCACTCAAAGGAATTAACTTCAAAATTTCTCTCTCATGCGAATAATTGCATAAATCATACATTCAGTAAAATTTATTTCTTGTGTGATCTATTGCTAAGCATAGCTGGATCAACCTAAAGTTTCTGTTTATAACTAGCATTATTCTGTGCAGGACTTGAGGAAAAAGCTATTAAATCATGTAAACAATTAGTTATGTGATAATGATTATTTTAATAAATAAATAATACTCAGTTCTTTTTTTCCAAAAGTTTTCCTGGTAGAGGAAACTTGTTTTGGAAAATTAATAGTGTTTGTTCATCTAAGTCAATTTTTACATTTTTTTAACTTTGTTTTATTATAATTAGTTTGTTTCTGGACTTGTACTCCAGTTCGTTTTTAATTGTAAATTAATTTGTCTAATTCATTGTTGAAACTATTGGTAAATTTTAGTAGTAAAATATTTGTGAGTGTAATTTTGGTAAGTGATTATTTTTATTTGTGTTTATTGTTTCACTTTTGTTTGTTAATAAATTTTATTAGCTTTACTTGTATTTTACTGCGGCCACTGGGTTCTGGGTTCTTCCTTTCCTGCATTTTTTTTTCAAAAAGTGTTAATGTTAAAGAAGAGTGTTGTTCATTTTTCTGCTAATAAATTTTAAAAATTTATATAGCTCGACCAAGGCAGGTTACAAGGTGTATTACCTGATCTTCAAAGTGGAGAGCTCACAGCATTCATACATACATTCCTATGAAGGAAATCCTTCAAGGGATATTTGGACATCCATTGGTGTCCTAAAGACATTCAGTGGACAATCCGTAGGATATCCAAATGTCACAGTTTGGGCTATCCAGAGTATGTCCGTTTGGGTCGTCCAAAGGATGTCCATTTGGGCCATTCAAGCTATGTCAATTTGGAACATTCAAGAGATTGTCGGTCCATTTTGGACATCCATATGATATTTGTTGGGAAACTTTTCAGGACATAATGAAACGTGGTAAGGGGGTAAGATTTTTTTTTTTATTTATTTATTCTCTAAAAAGATAACAAGAGTCTCTACAGTTATTGAACAATATATGGAGAAATAATACGTCATTTTTGGAGGTGCTTGCAATTTTAATCAATTTTTTTTTGTTTCTTTTCCCTCGATACAATAAGCAAATACTTAATAATTTAGATAAAATTATGTAACAAATTTCAGAGGATTTCTTTAACTATTAGATGTTCATTTTTCTAAAAATCTGGCTTGTGTTTTATTATTATCTATCGTAGCTAGCACCATGCCCTTCATATAACATATTTTAAACGGCTCTTAAACAAGGATTAAACAATATGCAAATTATACCCTCTTTATATATTCCATCAATGTAATACAAAACAATTTGCTTGAAGTTATTATAATCACTATGTCCAGAAAGTAAGTTCATTTTTACTGGTAAAATAAAACAAATGTATATTAGCGTTTAGAGTCACTTCTTGTTATCCCTAGCCGTTAGGTTGACTTACCACAACTAATCTTGCTATCCCCAATCAAGTTAAAGGAAAGTGGACTTCATAAACTGTAGTATCACTATGTCCAGAAAGTAAGTTCATTTTTACTGGCAAAATAAAACAAATGTATATTAGGAAAAATAATTTATTGCAAAAGAATCTGTAGACTTAAAACTATTAGTCAACATAGCTACCACCATTTTGTAAGCATTTATCGTAGCGTGGCACTAATTTTTGTATTCCTTCGTCATAAAACGTTGACGCCTGTGACTGTAACCAAGTTGCAACATGTTCTTTAATCTCATCGTCGTCATTGAATTTCTTGGGAGCGAGGTTTGATTCTAGGCTTAAAAACAGGAAGAAGTCACTGGAAGCAAGGTCCGGACTATACGGTGGGTGGTCAAATTGTTCCCATCCAAATTGAGTTAAAACTTGCTGTGTAAGGTTTGCAGTGTGGGGGCGAGCATTGTCATGAATCAACAAAATGCCGTTAGTGAGCTTTCCACGGCGCTTATTCTGAATTGCACGACGCAGTTTCCTTAGCGTATCACAGTAAGCAATAGCGGTAATTGTTTCGGCCCGTGGTAGAAAGTCCACTAAAAGAACACCACATCTGTCCCAAAACACTGTGCACATGATTTTCCGGGTTGTCAAATTCGGCTTCGATGTTGTCTTTGCTGGTGACGATGTGTGCCTCCATTCCATCGATTGCCGTTTTGTCTCATGTGTCTCATAGGCTACCCAAGTCTCGTCCCCAGTCACTATACTGTTAAGGAAATGGTTCCCGTCATTGTGAAAACGAGTCAAAAATTCAAGAGCAGCACCTAGGCGTTTTTTCTTGTGATCCTCGGTAAGAGTTTTCGGTACCAAGCGTGCACAAAGCTTTCGATATCCCAGTTTTTCATGAACAATTTCATCAAGAAGGGATCGTGAAATTAGGGGAAATTCCATAGAAAGAAGAGAAATCGTAAACTTACGGTTTCCTGTAATTTTTTCATTCACTGCATGAACAAGTTCATCATTAACCAATGATGGACGTCCACTTCTTCCTTCATCGTGCACGTTTACACGGCCATTGTTGAATTTTTTTACCCATCTCACAACCATAGAATAACTCATTACATTCTGTCCATACACCTCAGAGAGCTGTTGATGAATGTCCACTGGTTTCAAATTTTTCGCATTGAGAAACCGAATCACTGATCTAATCTCGCAATCGGCGGAATTTTCAATTACCTTCGTCATTATAAACAAGCACTGTGACACGATAACAGCAGATAACTAACTCAAAATGGCGTCAATCGCTTAGTAACGATACAAGGTCATTGCCGCGCATGCGCGGAACTGCGATCGCATCGCTGCAACGGCGGGAAATAGAAAATGAACTTACTTTCTGGACATAGTTATACATATAATTACTAAAGGCATGTTAATTTGTAAATCAAAGATCATAAGCTTGACATTTGTAAGTTACCGTCGCTGTAGTAATTACAAGTAGCAATAACAACTCAAACAATTCTTTTTGTGTTGAATTGCTGGAGTATATAAATATGGTACAATTAATCTTAATGACTCTTAAACAGGCATTAAACAATATACAAAGAAAACATTAATTCATTGTATTGCATATGATTATACAGAGCATTCAAAAAGATGTTAGAATGCAATAAAGTATTATATAGTTGGCAGGTATGTAACCTTGGTAACTGGTAGTTTATGTTGTTTATATACAAAAAGAATTTACATTAAAGTTTATGTAAAATGTATTTATTCTTTTCATTGTATAACAGTAAAACTGGAATATTAAAATAAAGTGTTTTACACTCATCACCGCCTTTTTATTATATCAGGTTATGGGCCCAGACACAACTGGAAATAGAACGTATACGCAACAGTAGTGAGAGCCTGGAATTGTTACACATACGTACAAACGGAAATTTCTCCTCGATAAAGATTTCTTGTTTAAATTATTAAAGAAGAGGAATCGGAAATCGAAATAATAAATCAGAATGGCTGGTGGCGAGGAAAGATATATACCTTTATTTGACGGTAATAATTTTGACAACTGGAAATTTAGATTGAGGGTTTTACTGGAAGAAAAGGATTATTTAGAATGTTTAGATGGAATAGATAGCTCTTATAATATAATTGACAGTGATGACACCGTTACAAAAGCAGTTAAGACCAAGCAACTCCAAGACTTCTTAAAAAAAGATCATAAATGCAAATCAATAATTACTCAGTCTGTAGCTGACAGTCATTTGGAGTATATTAAAGACAAGCACACGGCAAAAGAAATGTGGACTGCTCTTCAAAATAGTTTTGAGCGGAAAGGCATTAGAAATCAATTATTACTCCGAAAGCAATTGTCGCAGTTGAAATTGGAGGAAAGGGGAACATTGAATTCACATTTCTTAACCTTTGATTTGATTGTTCGAAACCTTAAAGCTAGTGGAGCTACCTTGGAAGAAAACGACATAATCTGTCATTTATTATTAACCTTACCAAAAAGTTACGAAATGGTAATCACGGCGATAGAAACTATTGGAGGAAGTGACCTAACCTTAGATTTTGTTAAAGGGAAATTACTGGACGAAGAAATTAAACAGAAATCCAAAAATAACATGGTAGAAGAAAATTCTACAGCATTTGCTGGAAAATTAAATTATAATAAGAAAAAGTGGAATGTCAAGTCAGCAACGTTACACAAAAATGGCGAATAAAAGTGTAAATAATGGGAAATATTTTCGTTTTAAGAGCCATAATTGTGGTCAAGAAGATGAAAGGTCTGAATGTAGAAGAAAAGAACACACTGACAGTGAAAAACGAGATGCAAATAACACTGTAAGTGGAAAGAGTAAAAATGATTCGGGAGCCACAGACCATATGACAAATAGTGAAAGTTATTTTGAAAAACATGGGATTTGCAGCAGGAAATAAAAATATCAGTAGCAAAATGTGGTGAAGCTATCACAGCCCGTAAAGCTGGAAATGTAAGAGGATATTTGGTTGTTAATGGTAAAATGTACAATCGAAAATGTTTTATTTGTACCCAATTTGCAACATAACCTCATATCCATTACACGTTTGGAAACGTCAAGTTTGAAAACTGTCTTTGAAAATAGTAAAGCTGTAAGATACAAACAAAGTGAAATTGTAGGAGTTGCCAAAAGACAACGTGGTTTATATGAACTAGAAATTTATTTAGATACGAAAACTGCAAATGCAAATCTTTCACTGCATGAAAAAGAAGATTTATGGCATAAACGATATGGGTATATTGGAAATGAATCGTTACAGAAAATAATCAATTTGGATATGGTAAATGGTATTGAAATGCTGAATATTAAGAATACTGAAAAATGTGAAACATGTATTTATGATATATATGGTCCTGTCACACTCGAAGCTTGGAATGGTAAAAAGTATTTTGTTACCTTTACAGATGATTATACTCATTTCAATGAAGCTTATATAATTGAACGGAGGTGTCAAATGTTTGCGAAATTTCAAGATTATGAAGCCAAAGTTAGTAATCGCTTTAAAAAAAAATTTTGTAGGAAAAAGGGAATTAATATTGAATATACTATTCCATACACACCTGAACAAAATGGTGTCTCAGAGCGAATGAATAGAACCATATTGGATAAAGCAAGAACTATGGTTTTAGGAAGTCATGTACCTAAACATTTGTGGAGTGAAGCAGTATGTGCAGCTGTCTACATAATAAACAGATCCCCAACGTCAGCGCTTCAGAATAAAACGCCTGCGGAGCTCTGGTATGGAACGAAACTCGATGTTTGAAAGTTACGTGTCTTTGGTTGTATTGCTTATCTGCATACACCTGGAATGAAGAGAGGAAAGTTTGATTCAAGATGTCAGAAACTGGTTATGGTAGGGTATGCTGTAAATGGTTATCGACTCTGGAACCCACAAGCAGGTACAATAATTAATGGAAGAAATGTAATATTTGTGGAAAACAAATTTATGTTCAGTGATAGTATTCACATAAATGAAAGTTTTGAAGAAGAAAGGGAAGTGGAAGTTCAAACTGATGAAGAATCAGGAAAGGTTGAATCTGCCAGAAATACACGAGAACGAAGAAGACCTACTTGGTTTGATGATTATGATATGTCATGTTTAGCAGTGAACCAGGAACCAGAAAAATTTGAAGAAATCGTTACACATCCCCAAAGAACTCAATGGGAACATGCCATGGAAAATGAAATGCAATCATTGGTCAAAAATAGAACATGGGACCTAGTTCCTTTACCAGAATGTAAAAAGGCGATTGACTGTAAATGGGTTTATAAGATTAAAGTAGATGGTAATTGTGATACTCATTATAAGGCCAGACTAGTAGCAAAAGGTTTTCAGCAAACAGAAGGTATTGATTTGGAAGAAGAAGCCTAACAACAATTTTATTAGCTGTAGCAAATCATCTAAGAGCTTAGTTAAGCAGGAATTTTACAAGTTTAGGTTAATGTTAGGGCTGCATTAGATTGTTTAATTTGTAATAAATATTTTATTGAAGGGGAATGTTAGAATGCAGTAAAATATTATATAGTTGGCAGGTATGTAACCTTGGTAACTGGTAGTTGTTTATGTTGTTTATATACAAAATGAATTTACATTAAAGTTTATGTAAAATGTATTTATTCTTTTCATTATATAACAGTAAAACTGGAATATTAAAATAAAGTGTTTCACACGCGTCACCGCCTTTTTATTATATCAAAAGAAAGTGTACTTCGGTCACCTTTGCAATAAAGAAAATCTATGTCGATGCTTGGCATATTTAGCTGCAAACATAATAAAAAGGTAATTTTAAATAAATTTAATAAAATATTGATAAGACTTTGACAATTAACAAGTGCACATCAATTTAAATTTACACTCTATGGTTTTTTATCCAAAGGCAACCGCAATACACTTTCTTTTTGATCTCTCTGTATTATATTGCTATATTTTGTTATTATTTCCTTTCTTGCTTCTTTTTCTTTCCATCCGCCTCCAACCTTTCCTTTGCTCTTCTTAAAAGTTTTTTATTTCATCCTCCACATCTTTTCTATTGCAAGTTTTTGTTTCATTGTTGAACCTTGCCATTCCCAAAAACAAAAAATGTGAGCAAATGGTTATTTAATTAACAGACCTCTGGAAAGTGATACATGACACTTTATGCCAGACTGCTACACGTCAAGTGAAAGATATTCAATTATGCAATCTCCAAATCAAGATGAATATGCAGGGTGTCCTTAAAAGGTCTGTACAATACCCTACCACATATTCCTTAAACCAAAATAGGACGATTTAACCAAACTTGCCTCTATCCAAAAGTGCTCCGTTAAGGCGCTACCGGACGTCAAAAATCTTAAAAATATTTTTATTTATTACAGAATTATCGTTTATCTAAAAAATCGCAAATTTGACGGAGTTTATTAATTTAACGTTAGAGTGTGTTGCTTTCTTCTTGTTTTTGTAGTTACTGTTCAACAGTTTTAATTAAAAACATTTTTGAAGTTTTGTTTTCCATGGCCATAGCGTTTTTGCTGTTTAAAAGGCTGTCTGTTGTTTTACGATAGTTACACGTAGACAGCAGCTGTCTTGAACACTTACAAACTCTTTGTGGGATTTAGAGCAAAAAAATTCTTATACACACCGGTTTAACCGGAAATGCAAAAAAATTTGAAAGTGCCGCCAAATAGCACACATGCTCATAGGCAACAAACTACTTAACCATTTTTTTGTCAATCGCAAGATAAAAAAGCTATTGAGTGTTCCCTTTTTTTTTGGATGACACTGTATAGTGTACTTAAATCCATCAGAAAAAGAAACGTTTTGGAAGAAGGTGGCCGTTCGATAACGAACATCTTGAACATTTGCTGTAAGTGTTTTGATTTGCTGCATTAAATTTACGTATCATATTAACGTGGATTTTATTTTGTTGTTTTGAACGTCACTAATCTTTACTTGCATGCCGGAAGGCAAATCAAAATTGTTTTTTTCTGGATAGAAGTAAGTTTGGTTAAATCGTCTTATTTTGGTATGAGGAAACTTTAATAAAGTACAAACTGTACAAACGAGTGTGTGTGTTCCTCAACCGCCATATTGATCTGTAAATGACAGCTTATTATTACTATTAAGTAAGTATACAATCACTGAAAAACGTCACTGTATTTGAGTATTAGTTTTTACATGTCTTTGCTATTACATTTTAAAGAGTTTTTATTGCATTCCAATTTTCTGCTACCCTGCATAAACTGTACGTTTTGGGTATTTTCCACAATAATGGTTCGTTATGATCTTGATGTAGTAGTGCAAAAAACCTTAAAAACAATTTAAATTTAAGATAAAACTCATTTGCTAAAGTTGCAAATTATTTAGCTAACCTGAAATAGCATACGAGACTGTAAGTTCATATAGAGTATAGGACTGAATGATTAAAGCTCCAGTAATAGACACCATCGTTTCTATTATCTGACATGACACAACAATAAACAAATATAAACTAATATACCATGGATTAAGTATATTCTGTAATTTAATTTTGAATTAATGTACGAATGCTACTTCTATTTAAAGATTCACCATCTCCTTTAGAAGATTCGAAATGGACAAAGCAGAACAGTAGACTAAAATATCAGTTACAAACAGCACATACGAGAATGAGAACATTTCTTTGCCGTATATCAAGTCCAATATTGACAAACTGTTGTTAAATATACACAACGACTGAAAAGTAAATGTAACGAAAGGAACATAATATTGTATACAGTATTAGAGTTCTTTACCATAGCGAAGACACATCCCGCGAGGAAAATTTTTGTTAAGTATCTTTCACGGAATTCCATCACAAACAATATTTGTACGCTTATTCAGAACTTATTTGTCAAGATGTAACCTGTTTAGCTTTTTTGACAGTTCTATCTAAAAAAAACAAAGTTCATGTTAGGTTACTAGATATTTTTTAGTGTCGAAATACTCAAAGCCAAAAAGTAAAAATACAGATAACTGAGTTTATTCTAACCATTATTTTCGAGTATTTTCCGCTTTTTTCCCCAATAATGGAAATATGGAAATAAATGATTGATTTATCTTGTCTTTTACATCTGTATGTGCTTTAGAGAATAAACGTTAGAATTACATGTATAAAAAAGCTACAAGTGAAAAGAGTAGCAGATAAATTAGCAACGAAGAAATGTGATGAAATGCAATCACTTCATATACCTCAGAATACAGACGAAGGCTTGTCTTAATGTGAATATTCTCAACGGAATCGCTTTTGCTGAAAAATCACAAAGAAATACTCAAGAGGTGTTAAAATGTTACAATGCCCTCGACTTCTACGACCACAGTATTAACGGTTCCCTCAATGGAAGTTACAATTTTCCTATCGTCGGTTTGGCCAAACAACACTGAATTTGACTTCGCGTATCTGTGAACAACGCAGGAGCAGAAGAAGTTTAATCAAGTGGTAACCATCCTATCACCAGAAGTCGCAGACGAACTGGTCGACTTAATCACAAATCACTTAATCGCTAACGCGCCACACTAAGATAAAGCAAGCTATTATAATAGAATTAAATAAGCTTAGAGTTGTCATGGTAACTACTAAACATCAAGTACAATGTTACGCTCGAAGAGATGGACGACAGGATTATGGAGCACTCACCTGCCATTGCCGAAAACCCAGAAACAGATCCTCTTCTTGATCTCCTTTGAGAAACAGACTACTGCACAGCGTTTTATAGCAACTGGGAAACTTCGAACGAAACCACAGCCCAAAATCGCTGACGACAACTCAATAGAGACCCGAATAAGTTTGAGGCTAGGGCAAAGCAGCGTACGACCTCGTCGTATCACAGAAAAAAACGCATTAGATCTAACAGCGTTTGCAATCCACCAATCTCGACATGTTTTTGTTTTGGAAAAGGTAACAAAACTTTTGAGCATCTTACAGGAAAAATCTACCAAACACAGTTTAGACGCTGCAACCATTACGTTTCAGGTGTCAGCAGCCGATGTATCTAAAACACTAGCACTTGAACACAAGACAATCATATTAAATTTGAGGGCTGCATTGAGGGTTCAAATGCATCTTTATTGTGTCCGATGTAACAGGAGGTAAGATTAGTGCCGACTTTCTTCCCAACTTCGGGTTGGAAAAAAAAATGAACAACTGTACAACACTCACAATCAACTGTAAGTGTAAAAGCTCTAATGCAACCAATCTTTGTGCATTGTGTGTGCGTGCAAGCAAGCAACGTGAAATATAAAGAAGCGGTCGCTGCATCCACAAGCGTTTCGGTGCACAAGTTACGTTGCCTTGCGCCTGACTCCAGGAGTTAAAGCTGTCACTAAAAGTTGGAGATGATTGTCCTTCCAAGTCAACTATTTGCGAATGGTCAAAATTGTCTAAACATGATCGACAATCACTGGATGATAATCCCCGTCCAGGCTGCCCTGTTGACGTGGTCACTTCGGATGTTATTGAAAAAATCAAATGTTTGGTACTAGAGGATGCAAGAATAAAGAAACGACAATTAACAGCATTATAAGGAGTTTCAGAATCCTACACGAATGCCTTGGAATAACAAAGGTTAGTGGGAGATGGGGTTCCTGTCTTCCCAAGAAGTTTAAAGTCACCCCTTCTGCAGGAAAAATAATGAAAACGGCTTTTTGGGATAGTCAAGGAATTTTAATGATTGATTATTTGAATAAGGGTAGCACGGTAACAGGAGAGTATTATGTGAGCTTAATGCATCACCTCAGAGAATCTATCACAGTGAAAAGCCGAAAACAACTCACGAAAGGTGTCCTGTTGCTGGCGCTGCGCCAGTGCACAGATCAAGAGTTTCAAAAGCTACCATTGCTGAACGTGGTTTTGTAGAAGTCGACCATCCGCCTTATAGTCCACATCTGGCCCCCTGCGACAATTTTTATTTCCAATTCTCAAAAATTACTCTAAGGGGGACAAAATTTAGGAACGATGAAGAACTTATAGCTGCTGTTGAATGCCATTTTGCGGACAAGACAGAAGAATATTTTTATAATGGACTAAAGTTGTTATTGAAATGGTGTAAGACTACACTGAAAAATAAATTTTTGTTCTCTTTCTAGTCTCTTGTTTTCATGCCTACTCTGGGAATATAAAAACGACCCCTTGTATCATAATGTTCCCATAATGCCACAAGAATTAAGATACGTAATCGTACATCTACGTAGACAACTAGTAATCCCAAGGATGTATATCTATGAAAAACACACAGGTTAGCGTTTGGAACAAAAAACGTAAAACATATCCAGGTTAGTTATTTCGTTCTGACGCTGATGATTTATTTTGTCAGTTAGAGGAGATGGTAACTGAAATACTCATACTCAAAATTTCCCAAACAGTTATTTATAGTCAAATTATGTCGATTATATCTATGTTTACTTATAAAAACCCCGAAGAGCCGATATAAATTTATTTTTCAGATGACAAGTGGAAATTCCCACATAACAAGTAGAAATTCTCAAATGAAAACTGGAATTTTTTTCATTTGGAAATTTCCAACTGTCCTCTGGATATTTCCAGTCCAATGTTTATGAAAATTGTACTTTATAATTTAGTCATTTCTTATGTGGTAATATTTTCCATAGTGGATTACTATTAGACAGTTCAAGCCAAGACAAGTAATTTTAAACTTGGGCATGGATGTATCTATTAAAAGTCAACATGTCTCTTGATTCTTCTGCATTTTATAGATGATGATTTATTTACAATACAAAGTAAACCCTTTACAGGTTTTGTTTCTATATGCTGTTGACGATCTTTTTAATCTACTATTTTTCATATTATAATATGATGTAATACAAAAAGTGTGTGTCAGCTTAACCTATAATTGAATATATTTCGGATATAACAGCGGATCCCAGAAATATTATGGCCAACCCTCATGTAGAAAAGATCGTGAACAGTATATACTTATTGCACCACGTATACGTACTACGTACATATTTTGTTTGTATCAATAAAAGGATATTATTATAAACAATAAAGCACTAACAATATTTCTAGGGATGAATGTTTTCCTCTATCCACTCTAAGTATTTCTGAACCCTTGTGTGTCCATTAGGGAATTCTGGGCCACATCCATATCCAAACGACACAATACCTTCTTGATGCCATTGTAATCTATGCGACAGCATGACGGGACCCCCAGCATCTCCCTTGCAACTTTGATCGGTACTGTTGTTAAGTGTCATAGTACATAAATGATTCTCAGTTATATTAAAAGTTTTATATGATTTTCCACAGTTTTCAGTTGATATTAGTTCGGCTACTACCTTGTTTTTTAATAGTAGCCCATGTAACATTTTTTACGTTTACTAAACCCCAGCCAGATATAGTCACTGTATCTCCAATATTTGCAAATTTTGTACCAGAAAATGGTAAACATATAGGACGTATATAATCTAAAACAAGCAATTAAATGTAAACCAGCTGGGCTGTTCTAATAGAAAATAAAACTAAAATCAGTTTGGGACATTGGAACTAAAATTTCTTTTATTTTATCGAATTAACTGACCTCATATATTTTGTCTCAGATTCTGGGTCAGTAAAAATGTGTCTAACAGATTCGATATATATTTTTAATCACTGATTTGTGATTGTGATTCCTAATCATGAAATACTTGAGTAACGCTTTTACCTGAGTAGCCCTCTATTTCTCCATTTAGTCTTAGAAGTGTTATGTCATTCAAACGAGCTGTCTTGTAGTAGTTTGGGTGGATTATGGTTTTGTTCACTGTGTAATCCATAACGGGATCGCTACATTCTTGAATACCATGCTCCCAAACACAATCAGTATCATTAACACTATGATACTCTCCAAGTCGAACCCCCATTCTGTAATTTCAATCAATACACTTTAATAAAATCACACAGTCTTTGCAGGTACTAAACAATTAGTGCTTATACTGTATAATGCAAGATGAAAGCAAAAGAATTTAGTTCAATGATTATTACAAGCCAATAACCTTTATTGTCTAAATACAGCAAGATTACAGGAAAAACCTTAAAGAGAAAGATGGAACCTAATGCAAGTAAACAAAAGAAAGACGAGTTAGTCAGTTTGAATGTAAACAAAAGTGATATCCCAATTCATATTGTATCTTTCATATGGCCTTGCTCAGAGCCTTTTGGAAAAAACACATTCGAAAGAAAGAAACAAATGCAGCAGAACAGACAAAGACAATTCGGCAGCTGTTAGGTCTTTGCAATGGTGGATAACTATTCAACACGACCGACGTGATGCGGCGTTGGCAGATGAAGCTAGGACCCTACTGACAGTTTGAGCCCCCCGTGACTCTTTTCTGAAGTGAATCAGTGACGACTGTGGTGGAAATGTCAGGAAAAACCATACAAACTTGTGCTATTCCTGAAGTTTATTCTCAAATTAATAAGCTGAAAGAAAACTAACATGAATGCACCTCACCGTACTATTATAATGAGATTGTGACAGAAAACAAGAACTTTCTGATTGAAATTAAATTGCAGTTAAACATAATCTACTGGTTTCTTATTTTTCATTTCTGGTTTGTTTTCAATACTTTGTTGTTCGTTGTGACCTTACGTTTGAGTCGTTCACTTGTACAAAAGTGTTCTGGTTTATAGTTATTATTGTTTTAACACTCATGCGTGTGGGAAAGTCTGACCAAGAAGGCAAAGACAAGACAGTTAATCACACGAGCATATGGTATGATACTTTTGAACGAGTTACTAACGTAATTTTTGACACGATTAACCTTTTATAAGGCAAAACACTTGCTACTAAAATACGTAACTACGTATAAACTGTACAATATAGCCCGTATGATAAAATATCATACAGGGTATGGTATTTTCGACTTGTATAAACAGGTTACCGTTGAGATATGTACTAATTTCATAAGCGATCATGTAAAAATAAATTTTAATATTGATTATTGCCACATGG
>VTPC01001077.1:0-14726 GCA_011009095.1 Ignelater luminosus
ATTTCGTTAAGTAGTTCATCTGTAATCCATGGGTTATGTACTTTATATTTTCTATTTTTATTGTGTCGAAAATTTGTATATTAAAGAAAATGCTGCCACAATTTTCTCGTATACTTGTGTAACGTTATTAATATTCATTAATTCTTTCCAATTTACTTGTTTAATCATATAATTGACTTTCTCATTATCTATAACGTATCGAATTGTATCTTCGTTTGCTTCTAGTGTATCATAATTAGCCAAGAAGTTTATTCCTATTATGTAATGATCTGCTATTTTATAGTTAATAACAAACGGTTCGTATGATTCGTTTTCAAATGTTTTACATGTAATTAAAAGTTATTCAACATTTTTAATCCTTCCTCTTCGCAAATTTAAATGCGTGTCTAGATCAGAACACATTTACATATGAATGGAAATTATCTGTGTCCACAAGGAGAGAGAGAGAGACTTTGTTTAAAACTTTCGGCCAATATTAATTAGGTTTGCGGTAGAATTTTATTCAATAAATTGTCAGATCATGTTTTTTTTAAATGATTTAATAACTCTATTCACATTTTATGTACGTAATATGGGTTATAGTTCTAAACTGTATCTATTTCTTCAAGTTGTCCTCAAAGTTTTAATTTGGAACCTCACATTGAGCACAATAGCTAATTTAATTTTGAGTATCTTTATCTGCATCTTGATTTGAAAGTGTTCTTGATTTTGTATAGGCTTCTTACACGTTTTTTCTTTATTTTTCTTGTCGAGTTTCCAGGTAGGTTTTAGATACAGTATAAGACATCATGCATATTCTTAGTTTTATTGTTGCATGTATTTAGATTTTATGATTTTTTCAATTTTTTCGCTGTGCTTTCTTGTATTTAGTAGTGTTTAACCTTGACTTGTAAGAACTCTGTTTATCATAATAACAGGTCTTTTGCCTATCTCTTTAATTATGCTGATCTCCTATCAAATTTGTCTCTGATTATTGAATATTCTTTTAAAGTAACCTAGGAATGCACTTCCTATTTGGACAGAACTCGACAATACGTCATGGCCTTTATAATATAATTTAAGTATGTATATGTATAGTAACGGCTCACCACTTTCTAGTAGCTGCAGTACAATCATGCAATACGATAATACTTCGAACGACCAATTTGTTTATATTTTTCGATATCTTGTTTGCTTGAATACACTGTGACGCTCTGCGTATAACCTATCCTCTACCTTAAAAAGTCTAAACAATTTTATACTTATGTAAAAGGCAAAAAAAATAAAATTTGGAAATGTTGGAGAACAGTTTCAAATTTTACGTTTTCTATTTTGACCATGAACCCAAATAGGGTAGTCACGACATTTTACACTTACGTACTTGATTGGGACTACATTAGCCAAACCTTTCCTCTCCAAGGAATCACACTTTTATCAGTTACCATTTTACAACAGGATGTCAGTGCTCTTCTCAATTATTAGGCAACTATTGATCGCTCTCAATTATGTCTTTCAAAAGCTGTTTGTTACTGCTTTTCTTTTTTTCACATGTTTAGTTCTGAAAATAAATAATCTTCAGACACGATTACATTTTTTGAATTAGCTTCTTGAAAAACAAATGAAAGATATCGAATCTTTAGTTTTTTTGCGATTACTTCTTAGGTCTGCCGAGCATGCTCACAATCTTTATCAACTGCGAGAACTTCTTTGCTAATTTGAAAAGCTTTTTTATGCTGTAGCAAATGCCCTAATGGTAGCTCATTAATGTGCAATAGACATATAAGCCACTAAAGTGATCTTCCAAGGCACAATTCGAACAGTCGTATAACTCCTCTTGTTCTTCCTGTATTTACCACTATTCCACCACATCCTATTGCAATCAGATCTTCTGTGAAAATATCTTTATTTCTTAAGACGTCGACAATACCTTTTTGAACATTTTGAGATGAACTACTTAATGGTTGTCCAATAAAAGTAGAACCTGGCTCAGTTATTAGAGAAATATGTTCTTCCATTATAACTTTCTTATAGTACTTGCTACCTTTCTTCTCATTTACAAATGTTTTGTTCTTTCTTCCGTCAAAAAACAGTCCAGCAGTTTCTTTTCACGTTCTCATAAAGAAGATTGCCTTTGCTTTCCTTCTTCTCTTCTCAACTTGCTTCTATAAGTAACGCTATCAGAATCTGCTTTCGACACAATACCAAAATCTTGAAGAACAGTAGTTGCTACATTACAGCCGCTCTGTCAGACAAACCATAGCGATCACTTATTTTTGCCACATTGGGAAGACGAAGACGCATCTGCTTTGGAGTGATACAAACCTGAGGTTGCTTCGAGGTTGAAGCAACAGCACACCAGTTCTCATTTGTACTTGATGAGTCATTTTCTACAGTATCAACTCGTACAAGCTTTTCTGGTGATTTGGAAGCAGTAACAGATGATTTTGAACTAGCAGGAGGTAGCTTTCCTCTTCCAACTGCTTCCTTTCACATCTTTTTTGCAAAACTGTTGTTTCCTTTTGATCCACATTTCCGATGCACATTTTTCTGAAACAGTGTTGAGGTTCAAGAAACTCGCACTCTTTACCAGGAATCTTTTGTGATTTCTTGGGCACTTGCAGGCACCTATATCAAAAAGTTTGTTTCTGCATTTAATACAAAAATTTGCCAATTGCTCCTGACACTTTTTTTCACTTTGACGTCTTTTTTTACAGAATAAAGCGAGGTGTAAAACACAACAATATTACACAAAATCTCGCTCCGATCTAAGAACAGAATTCATTGCACAGGTTATATAGGGGTTGGTACTTTGTGACACGGTGTGTCGTCCACAGAACACATCACATCCTGCTTCAATATGACGAGACATCACGTGATTTCTGCAGAATGCGCTGTTGCAGCCAGTACGGCTAATTAACGAATCTGTATAACAGTAATAACGTAAATAGCAACTCTACTAAATAAATTTCATTCTATTCTGTATTACCAAATATTCATTAGCGCTCGGAACCCTCTTAACATTATCCAAAATTAAAAATTTGTTTTTTTGCAATTAACTAGTACACAAGTACGCAAATTTTTGTTACTATTAGAAATGAAAAATCTAAAATTAATTTTTTCACTCTACCCTATTAGTCATACTTGAAAGTTTTTCTGTGTAAAGGTAAAACTAAGCTGATAGTCAAGAACGAGAGTATCTCTCTAAAGAATTCCTTAATAATAAATGGAATCGCTACTTAAAAATTTTGTCATCATTCAAAACTGCAAGAGAAAGAAGCAAATAAATAATGACCAAAAATATATCATAATTAGTCAAGAAATATTCAAAATTTCTTATTTGCAAATCTAGAAGTTGTGTGCGGTACCTTTACCGGATCCTGTACAATATTATTTTGTTATATTTAAGCCTATGACCCTGATAGTAGGATATCCAAACCCAGCTTTAGATAACCTTACTAAATATACAAGGTCTGTTCAAAAAGTATCGCGAATTTTGTGATCTTGTTCAGTTCCTTCTTCGATGCCGTCTTTATCTCCTCAATCGTAGCGTAGCGTCGTCCTTTCATGGGCCTCTTTAGTTTCGGGAACAAGCAAAAGTCACAGGGGGCCAGGTCTGGGGAATACAGTGGCTGCGGCATCATTAGTGTGTTGTTTTTGGCCAAAAATTCGCGCACAAGCAACGGTGTGTGAGCAGGGGCGTTATCATGGTGCAAAAGCCAATTTTTGTTCTTTCACAAATCCGGGCGTTTCTGGCGGATTGCTTCGCGCAAATTGCGCATAACTTGCAGGTAATATTCCTTATTGACCGTTCTACCCTGTGGCAAGAACTCATGATGCACCACGCCCCTGCAATCGAAGAAAACTAAGCAAAACCTTCACATTAGACCGAACTTGGCGCGCTTTTTTCGGTCTTGGCTCGTGCGGCAGCTTCCATTGGGATGATTGAGGTTTGGTTTCCACGTCATAACCATAAACCCATGATTCGTCACCAGTTATGACCCTCTGGAGCAAATTTGGGTCGTCGCGGACAGAGTCCAACAGCTCCTTAGCAATGTTAATGCGATGCTGTTTTTGGTCGAAATTGAGCAATTTTGGTACAGATTTCGCGGCGAGCCGTCTCATGCCCAAATCATTGGTAAAAATCGAATGGCACGAGCCAATCGATATGTTTAGGTCCTCAGCAACTTCTCTAACGGCGATTCGACGATTGGCCAATACTATTTTCTTCACTTCATCAATGTTTTTGTCTGTTGTTGACGTGCTCGGGCGTCCGGCACGCTCTTCGTCGTTCACATCTTCTCGGCCCTCTGAGAACATTTTGTACCACCGATAAACGTTGCTTCGGTCCAAGGTAGCTTCACCATATGCCACAGTCAACATTCGTAATGCGTCCGCGCACTTAATTTTGTTTTTCACACAAAATGTGATACAGATTCTTTGATCCATTTTTTGGAATAGGCAAAAATCGAAGACGAGCCAAAACACGTCCAAGCAAAACAGCTGTCAAAAATTAACTGAACATTCAAAATGGCCGAACTTGTCGGCATAAGTGAGGGACATGAGTACCAACATAACGCCACAAAAAAATCGAAAATCGAATATACGTAACCCGCGGAAATTCAAGATTCGCGATACTTTTTGAACAGACCTCGTATAATAATCCCATAATAAGCATAAGAGTTAGGCAAAGTCACAATATCGGCGATTGTGTTTGATCCAAAATACATATCTTAGAATCTTAATTTCCATGGCAGTACACAACAAAGCAATTTCAAATGTTTAGAAGAAGCTTAATTGATAGATTATATGATTGGTCCACTAATAAAAAATTCTAAATCAGAAAAGTATTCCATCAATTTAAACAATCCTGACGGTAATCAACTCATCCATATTATGTATATAGGAACTCTATTATTTTACCCCTAGCGGCGTCGGTCGCCATCTTCAAATAAGTAAGAGGTATAATGTAATGTAAGTATGAATGTAGCAAATGTGCTAAGAGCTCCTGGATTATTTAACAAAATCAGTAGAGTAAAGTAGATCAAGTAAAAGACCTGATTTTGTTTCTTTTTCGTTTTGGCTCTTGTGCTGAACACAAATCCTTTGGCATGTATTTTTTGAATATCTTTAACTGAAGAACGCTAGCAATTCCTAGATAAATATAATCTTTAAATTTTTAGATGCTTAATGTAATAATGTCACGCCTACGTTCTGACGCACACAGCATTGAAGATTTGAACTGTAAGCTCCAGCTCATTATCCTGCTGAAATAATTCGTTCAACTAGAATTTCAGGAATAGATACGGTAACCACCACATAGTAGCGATACCTCAAACTCTAATGTGTCATATTGATCACTTATTTACGTGTAATCAAAAGCAATTTAGAAACAACATTCTATGCTATTTCGCTCTTCAGTATGAACTTGCATGAACAAGCAATTTTTAATAAAAATGTTCCTTTTTATTAGGCCGTTAACCTACTAATTGTATGTATAGGTGCTGTAGAAAATGAGTTAATTTTTAATTTATTATTCTTGAAATAAACGTTTATAGCATTTTTATTGAAATATTGAAATTAAAAGCTGACTTTTCTATCTGAAGATTGTAACTAGTTACCACTAAGCAGATTACTACCTGCTATTGTTGATATATTCTATAATTTTATGTAACAAAAAACAATGAGAAATAATTTGCTTTCCAAGGAAGAATACTATTCAGAAACGTTTTATAAAAAAGACTATTATAAGTTAATTGAGAACTATTTAATCTTGAGAGGGCTTGGCGGCAAGTAACTATCTCCATTCATTGACTCCATAGACTGTTAGCGATATTGAAATATTACATCTGAGGTTATTAACGGGTGGGATTAAAGTAATGAGAATTTTTAAAACATTATAGGCAGGCAAAACAATCGTTATTATTCTTAGCTTGACAAATGCTAGAAATTACCTGAAGGGAAGTTCTAACCTATTATTGTATTGGAATTTGTAGTTTTGTGTAATAATAGAAACCAAGGAGCATTTAGATGAACGCATCTACAACTTGCTAGACGGAAACCGAAAAATAAAGCCATCAACCATTTTAAATGTAGAAATATATCGATTTCTACAATCTATCGGGTCATTAAGCGATAGGAATCGGGTATGCCTGCTAAAACACTCCAAAGAACAGGTAGACCACTCGCCCTTAGGAACAAAAAACAGAAGAAAGTTGCAAACAAGGTTGGCACTTTGCAAAACAATTTAGCAGCAAAATTTGAAGTTTCACGGAATTGTATTCGCAATACTTTGAGGCGAAATAATCTTATGTATTACAGAAGACAACAGACACCCAAATATACTGAAAAACAGCTTAATGAAATACCACAAACGTGCCGAAATCTCAGAAGGGAATTCTTACAGAAGACATTTCAATTTTCATGGATGATAAGTACTTTACGTTCACTAACGGTAACATGCCCAACAACGATGGTTTCTACACGAATGACAAAAATGTTGCACCTGAGAATGTTAGGTCTAAGTGCAAAACGAAGTTTGAAAAGAAAGTTCTTGTTTGGGTTACCATTTCTGAGAAAGATATTTCAGAAGCTGTCATGAGAAATTCTTCTGGTCCTGCTATCAGTGTTGAAGTCTACCAACAGGACTGTTTGCCCATTGTAAAGAACTTCATTCAGAAATACCATGATGATGGAAATTATACTATATTCTGGCCAGACTTAGCAAGCTTCCATTATGCTCGTTTCACTCAAACTTGGATGAATAAGGGTGGCATAAAATTTGTTAGAAAAGACGCTAACCCTCCAAATGTGTCCAAAGCTCGTCCCATAGAAGATTTCTAGTTTATATTGTCAAGATTACTATACAACGACGGATAAGAAGCAACGTCTTGCAAGCAACTAAAAACCAGAATCCGTAAAAAGATTAAAGATGTAGACTTAGAAGTTGTCCAGTACATGCTGAGCAAGGTTCTAACTAAACTACGGAGAATTGAAGAAGCAGGACCTTTTGCAATATTACGCTGTTGAATTGTATTTGTTTAAAACATGTAGTTACTGATTACCATTGCTGTATGTTTTTTAGTTTTGTTCTGTTTGTTATTTTGGAAAAATTAATAATTCTCATTACTTTAAGCCCACCCGTAGTAGTCAGCTGAGCGCGAGTTGAACTTAAAATTATGGAACCTTGAGGACCACCATGTCTTCTCATGTTGTAGATCAGGAGGGTTTGTTCAATCAATGTATTTTGATAATAAATTTGCGAGTACTGATCTATAAACTGATACTGCTACTATTACACTAATTTTGTACTATACATGGTATTTCACGCAAGGTGAGTCTCAGATGGCACATCTGGTACGAATGGACAACTAATTAAGAAATATGCGCATAATTTATTTTCCAACAACACAACCAAGCATTTCTAAAGTAAACATTAAAAATTCTTCAATTAGAACTTCTAGTCGAATGCGTTTGACTTTTCCTATAGTTGCACCAAGGTATATGTTTATTAAATGTTTGTTTTTGTCGTTTCAGTAACTGCCACGTGAATTGGTGTAGCAGTAACCTTGTAGCATTAAAGCTCTCGGCTTTGAGACATAGTTTATTACGCAAAAGCGCACGTTTTGATGAACTACCATACAAAGGTAAAATATAGTACACACCACAGTCAATAGGTTTAGCTACTGTCACAGTTGCTGTCATATTTTAGATGTGTTTGCTTGTGCTCAGGAGTAACAATCATAAATGCGGGCTGCCGTCATCGAAGAAAACACTTTTAAAAGTGTTGCTTCTGCTTTTACGGAAATCGACATTTGCTGACAATTGTCTTTCACCAACAGTGCTGCTACTTGCTAAGTACTTAAGAGTGTTATCCAAATGTTTGTCGATCCGTATAGAAATGAACTAGACGTTGGTATAAATGTTTTTCAAATGTTGCTGCAACTGGAGCAGGGACCGTTCATTAACTATTGCTGCAACATCCTTTGGCACAATATTCTTATTAAGGTGTAATCAATACAGCTGGTGCAAGAATTGTTACAATTTATTAAAAGTGCTTATAAAATCTACTTACTAAAGGTCGTACTAATATACCAGAACGGCAGCACTGCTAAAGATGCAGCAGCAAAATTCGGCAGGATAGATCACTAGTGGCAAATAGATGCTAAGTAATAAATACACAGTATGGAACCTAAAACAGGTAGATTGTTAAGAAAATACATATGTATACTTCTACAAAAATGTTGTTTACATTTTTTGTTTTTTCTTTCTAATATCTATTGATTGCGATTATTATTACTTTCATTCTAAAGTTCAGATATTAAATGACCCTTGTACTATTAGTACTTTACTTTTTAATTCTTGCAGATGGTTGTATTTTGCTTCTGTTATCTTCAACCTACTATTGTTCAAATTTTGAAAATCTGCTTCACGAAATGCTTGCATTTTGTCTATAGGATGGCTTAGTAATGGTTTTGAATCTTGTCTTTTGCGTTTGGATTTTCTTGAAACTTCTTGCCTTATCCTTGCAAGCAGGTAATAGTTTGAACTCATGTTCAAAATTTAGTTTGTAATAAATTGTCCCGTCACCAGAATACTTCAGTCAGTAACTTTGGCGTCACCTTTCTTTAATCCAGGGCGGATAGACTTGTACATTAAGGGTTTGCACAATTTTTGAAGAATGACTTTTCTAAAGAAGTAACCTTATAAGGTGTAGGATGCTTTCTAGCATTTTTGCATATCTCTACATAATCAGCTGGCACATGAACTTCTCTCTGTTTTAGATACCGCTCTATGGTGGAGTTCATAGAGCCACACTCCTTTTTCCAGATATTTGTTTTCGATACAGATCTTGTACTCAACGGCTAAATGTAACAGGGCATTGCTCAAAATAGAACTTCGGTTTTGATAATTACAGCTGTCACTGAAAATTATTATTTTCTTTGCCTTGTTGCAAAGCGGTAACTGGGATTGAATGAAATGACTTACAATGCTTGAAAACTCGTTTACAGGGAGTTTACTCTCTGTTTCATTCCACTAGTAGTAAAATCCATCTTTTGTCTTTAGATCACACATACAAAGCTTGTGGACCGAAAGTTTTCTTCTGCAACGTATGCCTGAAGCATTTGATTTAGGACACAATAACAGAGACTGAAGATTCACCGTGTAAACATGCTCTTCATTTTTTTATTCTTGTCTTTTTCTTGCCCAGCCCCGGTTTTCTTCTTTGAATGATTCTTGTATTCTTCACTAGTAATGTGTTTTAGCTTGTATGCTCTACATATATCACATTGATCTTTCTTTGGTCTGTATAAAGACAAATTCAGATCTTCAAACGTTCTGTGGAAGGTAGAGGAAGGCAGTGGCTTGCATTTGTTTTTCCTTGCACCAATTGTCAGTATAAACCTTGAACAACTGAGGCTTTGACGTCCAACAAGGCTCCAAATAGAGTTTGTGAAAAGATGCCTGACATTAATGTGATTCTACATTTGGCAACGCCAATTAAAACTTAATCTTTCATTTAAATCCCATTGTCTTGTAATCTTCTATGATTGTCTTTTATTTTCAGTTTTCTCGTCAGCTTTTCCTTTTTCTTCCAACTCTACATGGTCTTCTCCTCCGTCTTCGAACCACTTGTTGATCATCCATTCTCCTATACCTAAAGTTGCCAGTAATATCTTTTTGCATACTCTGACTTTTGATGATCTATTAACATATAAATAGAATTTAAAAGAAAATTATCGGCATGAAGTATTTTCAATTTTCCTGTTTCGAGATCTCTGGGTAAAAGTTACATCAAATAGTCTTTATGAAAATCTTTCTTTCCTTTCAGCTCAACTTCCAAAACTCATTGATTTTACCTCTACATTAGCAAGTAATTTCTTTCATCCTTCTCCTAGGCCTACTGACAAATCCGGGGACTTTTCCATCCATAACTCTTCTCCCTTTGTATTCTTTACCTTGTTCACGTAAGATTGTTGCTTTTTTAATTCCCCAATTATCTTCTGTTACTTGATGTCGTTTCCTTCTTTTGGGTTTCAGATATCTGAACTTATATTTTGATCAAGAATTTCCGATTCTTTAATTGCCTCAACTGGTGTTATTTTCTTCTGTTTCTATTGTAATTATATTCAAGTCATTTACATCAGCTGTTTCTACGTCAATAGTCGTACTGATTTGATGATTCTGCCAGTTTATTATCCCACAGAACTCTAGGTTTCCGTAATTGATTTTTCTCATTGTAAATTTAGCTACCACAATTATTTCTTGTCTACTGTTTATATTTTGGGTTAACTCCGTTGCATTCTTTGTTCCCCTGTCGCATAAAATAAAAGATAAACTCATCAGATTCTTCTACTTGACAGTAAAGAGTTTCACTTATTAAACTATAATCAAGGTCTGTATGCGTCATTATGTTACAATTATGATGTTGTAATTCTTCAACAGCACTAAGTGCTTTAGCTTCTGAAAAGTTTAGGTTCATAAGGAGACTTCCAAAATTTACATCTTGACGTATATCAAGATTTTCAGCTTCTCTTCTCCTCCACAATTGTGTGCTATTAACATTTTTTGTTATTATTTTCAGTCTCCAATATTATTATATTATTTAAGTCATTTACATCAGCTGTTTGATTTTGAGCTTCAGATTCAGGAAATATTTGAATTAGGATGCCATTTGCATCAATCATGAACTTGTCTGCTGTAGAAATAATATCAACAATGACATCTTCCTTGTCAGTCTTTAAAGGTAAATTAGTACAGTCAGTACAATCTTGGTTTTTGACCGGCGGTAAAAGCAAACATCCACCATCTCCTTTGTCAGATTGTGCAGTTATTGCTAGTTGTAGTATTTTTTGATTCTTGAAGACATTTTTGAACTAAAAGGTAACAAAACCGTAATTAGTGGTCAGTTTAGTAAAACGAATACAGACCACTTAACTCCTAGAATGTTTTTCATTCAAAACCTTTAATTTTAGACAAGCCCGGTATCTCCAGTTTTAATTTGAAATAAAACCTCGTAACTTCATAAAGAACAAATTAGCACACAACGTAACTCCATCTGAGTTCAGTAAAAGTACACAAAAAATAATGTTTTTCTCCTAGTATTATTCTTATAAAACTTATAAATTACCTGAATTTAAACTAAACTTAGTAAAGTTCAATTTTAAGTAAATTATTTTAGAAGTAAACGTTGATAGAATGAAAACGCGTAACTCTGCATAAAATGCAAACTAACCTAAAACTTTGTTTTGTTAACAAAACACGTAAGTCAGATATCCTTTTCAAACAGATTAGTTTTCAACTTAAAATTTTACATTTATTATAATTTAATGTTAAAATAATATAAAATTGTATTGCCTACCTTCAAAAACGTAAGTCATATAGCCTACAAACAATACAAGAATGTTGTAAACACAGATAAATCCAAACACTGCACAGACAGCACATTTTTGCATTACAACAGGCTGCCACTACTAGGAGTTACCTGGATTGCAATAACGAAATTTCCTCCTAAAAATATACGTGGTTTGTTTTTCCCTTTTGTTCGATGACTTAGATTTTTTGGAGTTATGAGGTTTGGCGAAGTTGTAACTATAAATGAATGTAACAGCATGAAAATCCCAAAATCGTATTTTTTGGAGTTACGTGGTGTGTTAATTAGGCCAACGATATAAAGAGTTGTATTTGCCCCAAAAGTTTGCGTAGAAGCTGTAGCTAAACTGTCCGGCTGACAGTGCATAGAGTAGTAGTGAGTAGTCGTCAAGCTGTCATGTGGTATGGAGAATTTGTATTCCAAGCAGATCTTGTTTCTTTCACCTCCTCTAGCACCTAATAATTATTGTTCTTTAATGATGACTGATGAGTATATTCCAGATTGGTGGTAATTTTCAGTGCAAAAATTCAACTGGTTTGAATACGTAACATATGTGGTTAGTATATCTTTCGTATATACTTTTCATGTTCTGTTCTTCTAAATGCAGTTAGTATCGGAAAAGTACATGCAATTTTCAGGGAGAGCATCTTTATGTCTTTTAATATACTAATGCTTCTCTAAAGGTAGACAGCTATTTATTTTAAGATTTCTAAGCCTGAAAATATCAATATGAAAACACTTGACGACTCAATGGAATTTTGTTACGAATTACATCCTTATAGGTTGGTCAATACTTTGCTCAATTAATTAGATTATTGCGGAAGTACTAATTAGTTAGATTAATTAACCTGTTAATGATAAATATCATCAAAACTACGAGCACGAACTTGAATAAGGTCTCTAAAATGATATGATCTCTTTCTGAAACCGTTCAGTCCATGAGTATAAAACATTTCCGCGACATCTACAATAAATGAATAATTAATGTAGTTCTTCGATATGAAAAACTAAAAAGAATTACCTTTCGCAAAAGCAATGTGTGTTTTAAACTTTGCGGAGAAACGAAGAAAACAATACGTTTGGTTTAATATTTTACTTTACGGTAACAATAGCAGTTCCAACAAAAACTACCAGTCAATATTATAGTTTCGACAAACTACTGTTTTACTCTAGGAGCTTTACTTCGAAAACTTCCAGTTATTTAAATTTGTTTCTTATAATAATTTGGGAGGCAAACTTTTGTATCTAAATACCAACAAATTGGATTCAAAGAAAATCAGACTAACGTTTCTTGTTTTCGTGTTAAATTTGTGGAATAACCTCTTCGTATTTAGAATAAAGGTCGGATAATAGCGTACACTTCCCCATATTAAACCGCATAATTTCCAGGTTTGAAATCCTCCATACCAGCAAAGTAAGTTTGACCCTGTTACAAGAACTTTTGCGCCTTAGGCTAACATATTCATGAACGGCCTACCGCTAGGAAGTTAGTTAAAACTTCCAGGAAGTTCTTGTAACATTACTGAAGTAGCAGTTACATCTTTGCGCGTACCTTGGGGAATTTTTGAAATTTTCTAGTTGTTTGGATAAAATAATTTATTTACAAAACGTTTCAATCCGCATTTCTTGTATATAAATAACTAACATAATAAAAATAACTGATTCATGTGTTTAATAATATAAATGAATAGAAGGGACAATAGTAAAGACTGTTAGTAGCATGATGCGTTATAAGGCCTCTTACATGTTTTATTTTTTTTTCAGCCAATTATTTGGTATTAATTTTGATAGGACTATTTCTGAGTGACAGCTTTGAAGTATTCGTAAAAATCAATTAAGCCATACGTAAACAGTTTCTAAACTGTTTAATATGTGTAGAGTAGAAATAACCATAGGTAACTGATTTCTTCTCTAAATTATCTACACAAATGGTTTAAAACAAACAGAAAAAACAGATTGTACGTATTATATTTACGATTTAGATTTGTTACTTAATTGTACTTTCATAGCCTTTTTTAAAACTTCTGGAACTGTAAATATATTACATGCAGTTTTTGTAGCCTGCTTTATTTACTTCCAAAAAGCTTTTTTGGCAGAAATTAAATTGAGTAAAATTAAAAGATAACGGAAAGGAAAAATGTAATAAGTGTTTTTATTCCAGGATCCGAAGTTAATGGGGTGTATTTATGTTTAAATTAGTTTTTGTGGCTTTCCTGTTTCAGTAATTGCTTAAAAGATATACTTTATATTTTATAACTTTCTGGAATTTTTTGTTTACTTTGCACAAGTTCAAAGAGTCATTCTTGAGTTTTTTCTGCTTTTGTTGGTTACACCTTGATTTTACTTTTCAAAACGTCGATACTTTGTAGAAGGCTATAAATATCAGCATAATGTTTTAACAGGGAGATGGAGCAAGTATGTTGTTAATTAGCGTTAAGAGCGTATTGCACATATACTTTATGGCATATTAAATATGGCAATATATAAATTTTAGAGCCTATTGCTTACTCATGGAATAGTGATTACGCGCTTGGTGGCTTTTGTAGAACTCTGGGGTGATGAGGGAGTTCAAGTTAATGGTCCTCACAGGCTTGCGGTTTAGAAGGGTAGGTTCGACATAATTTGACTAATATACACGATATATATCCATTTGCAGCGCTTCGCTTTGATGACCAAATTGTATGTATAATAGCGATTGTGTTACCCCGTTTTGCAATTCGTGTGAAGCAGTTGTATAGCATTGAAAGCTTTTGTTCGCTAGTACATTGCTATCTTTACAATGTCAATTCGGGTTTGTATAGTGCATGCGCTGTTTTACATTCAAATCTTGTAGACGTAGAATTTTTGAACCCTCTACGATTACAATTAAAGAAAAGTCCTGACTCACTGTAAAATTCTGATCTACTTTAGAAGTTTTTAAGAAAATGAAAATATGATTTGTGTTATGTTGTTTTAAAAAAACATTTAGTATTTTTCTTAATGTAGGGTAAAACACCCAATTATTGGCACTTTAAGTACACAGTGTTAAATAAATTAAGCCTAAATAGTTATTTTGTTTGTTTATACAAAGTTAATATTTTATATCTGAGGAAAATATGTTGGCTTTGCAACATATGAACTCAAAATCTTTAAAACCAATATAACACATGGGCTGAAAAGTCCCAGGCCTAACAAAGAAAACACCGCTTTTTTTGTTCAAAATTAGCTTTATTCATCAACATAATTTCCATCAAGAACAACGCAATCATTCCAGCGCCGCTCTAACATTTCAATACCACTTTTGTAGAACGATTTATCTTTTGCCTCAAAATAGGACTCAGTTTCAGCGATAACCTCTTCATTCGAGCGAAATTTCTTACCGGCAAGCATTTTTTTT
>VTPC01001077.1:15166-55886 GCA_011009095.1 Ignelater luminosus
TTTTTTTTAGGTCTGCGAACAGCCAGTAGTCGCTGGGAGCCAAATCTGGCGAATACGGTGGATGTGGGAGCAATTCGAAGTTCAATTCATGTAGTTTTGCCATTGTTTTGATTGACCTGTGACACGGTGCGTTGTCTTGATGAAACAAAATTTTTTTCTTTGGCATATGCGGTCGTTTCTTTGCAATTTCGGCCTTCAAACGCTCCAATAACGCTATATAATATTCACTGTTGATGGTATTTCCCTTCTCAAGATAGTCGATGAATATTACACCACGCACATCCCAAAATACCGAGGCCATAACCTTTCCAGCCGATTGTTGTGCTTTCGGTCGCTTTGGACGAGGTTCACCAGTTGCTGTCCACTCAGATGACGATCGTTTTGATTCCGGAGTGAAGTGATGGATCCATGTTTCATCCATTGTCACATATCGACGCAAAAATTCCGGTTTGTTACGTTTAAACATAGCCAAACACTGCTCAGAAACATCAACACGTTCTTGTTTTTGGTGAACAGTGAGCAAACGCGGCACCCACTTTGAGCAGAGCTTTCTCATAGTCAAATGCTCATGCAATATAAAGCCAACACGTTCTTTTGATATCTTTACAATGTCAGCTAACTCACGCAACTTTACTTTTCGATCATTCAAAACGATTTTGTGGATTTTTTTGATGTTTCCTGGTGTTACCGCCTCATTTGGACGTCCACTGCGTTCTGCATCATCGGTGTCTCTACGACCACGTTTGAAGTCAGCAAACCAACGTTTTATTGTTGTTTCTGATGGAGCGGAGTCCCCCATAACACTTTTCAAGCCATTGCTTCGCTTGAACGGTATTTTTTCCCATCAAGAAGCAGTGTAAAATTAAAACACGAAATTGGTTTTGATCCATTGTTTTGAAAATAACAAAAGTAGCGTCACTCTTAGCAAAATAACTCACAAAATAATGAATAGAATATCATGAAATTTTAACAGCTGTCTTTTGAAGGTTAGTACTAACTGAAAAAGCGGTGAATGCAATAGAACTAGCATTATCGATTTGTTAGGCCTGGGACTTTTCAGCCCATGTTTATAATTTGAGATATTTAAAAATAAGATGAAATTTAGTCGTTTTCGTATTATTGGCAGTCTATTGCCAAGGATTAGCATTAAACACCTACCTATTATTGGCACAGCTTTATTGTTTTAAATCTGGTAGTTTACCTATGAAACAATGAACAGTATTCCACAAAGTAAAAATCAATTAATTATAAAACTCTGAGAGTACAAGATAAAAGTAAACAGTATATCAAAGAACGTTTAATGTTTAGGCCTAGCTTATTTCTTTTGACTCTTTGGTTCTTGCAAATAACAGTTTATGTACCACTTGTTACATTTTCCAAGGAATTTGTTTTTGTTCTTTTCCAAGTTCCCTTTTGCTTTGGTTTTTCTTTCTGAGGCTTCTTTAGATGTTCGTTTATTTTCGAGTGGTTTCAGCAGCTTCTTTTTCCTATTTTCCTATTTTTTCTTTCTTATTCTTCCTTAACTCGCTCTTCATCCTAAACAATTTTTTTGTAAGCTGTAGAAGGAACAACAAAAAGAGCTCTTTCGGTTTGTCGCTTCCCTAATTGTTGTGGTCTTCAATTTTTGTTACTTTTTCTCATTCTTCGAGACCATCTGTTTGTTCGTTATACACGTGTCTTAAATTTTCAGTACTGGTGACCGGTCCGGTGTCATCAGCTGATATACTCTTGTGAGGTTTTTCTCCTTTTTCCATATTGGTATCTCGATTAGGCAAAGACAGTGTCAAATCATGATTGAGCACATTTTTTTACGTTTTTACGTTTTACTTGGCGTTCCTTTGACTAAGATTATATCTTGAAGAATAAGAATTTTGTTGTTGCTTGTTGGGGATTTTGCTGGATAGTCCATGAAAATTATTGGCATTTCATTAAGTTTGCTTGCTGTAAAATAATCAATATTCTGTTGTACTATTGTTAACAAAACTCACATCTTTTATTTCTACTACGGATTTGTTCAAGGTTGAGTCAGGATTAGATTCAAGTCTGTGGTAAATTTGTTTCAATGGTTCAGAATTCTCACACTTTGTATTGGAACACACTAGCATGTTTCCTGAGACAAGTTCTACAATTTTTCTGTTTCCAACAATCTTAGCAAACTCTTCCTAGCCAATTATATTCTGGCTTTTAGAAAATTGGTCCCGTAGATTGTTACTAACAGATTAATGATTTCGTAGCGTTCTTTAACTAAACATTTTGAGAAATCAATTGAATTGGGGTTCCAAGGCTGAAGACCACAAGCTCGAAATCCATTTGCTGTGGTTTCGTCTTTAAGGTTCAAAATAGCTGACTTAAGAATTAGGGAGAAATGTTCCTTGCCCAGCTTACAGTAAGGCTTTCTCTTACGCCACTCTAAAACTTCTTCTTTCCACAAGCTCTTTAAAGGGCAAAAGCAGGATACGTCTGGTGGCTGAAGTATCCGTGTCGAGTTGGGATAAAGTGCAATTAAAATGATTTGTAATTCGCTACACAACTTGCTTAGCTGGTACGTGAGGTGCGTTTTATGACCATCCAAGGAAAGTATAATTGGAAATTGAATGTTTTCTTTCTTTAAATGTGGATGAAGCACATTTTTGACGCAGTCGATGAAAATTCCTGATTTCATCCAATTCGTCTTCAGGAACACTTTCTTTGATTACTTTTGATAAAGGTTTATTTGAGTATATTACAAGGGGCGGGGTGCAATGTTCTGAAGCTGAAAACGTGAATATAACGGTTAATTTTATTTAGCATCGCACTAATCTACCACGTACACGTTTTTTGCACCTTTGGTGCAATTACCTTTTCCAGTTTTGAACGGAAGAGAAAGCATGTTTGCTTTTCATTATATACCCTTGTGCTGTCGTCTAATATAAAAAAATAATTCTTTTCTTTGAGGTACGCTTCCACCTCTTAAAACCATGTTCTTATGTCCTTTTCCGATCCATTTGAAGAAGCACCCCTACAGCTTCTGCTGTACGGGTGACAAGAATAGGATGTCGCTTTAAGAACAGGTTGCACCAGTGATCCCCGGCTCTGAATAGATCTGGCCTCTTGCTTGCAGTCATAAACTCTTTAACTGCCACATGTATATCTAGTTCTCTTCTGGGAAACCTTTTTCGATGGTTTTCCAGGATCCAGTCGACTAGAATTTGCTCTTCGTCTTTAGTTAAGTATGGATGGTGCCAAGGTTCTGTTTTGGTAAATTTAGGACCAAGTCGAAATTGTAGTATGGATCTTGGTATTCCGTACTTCACCGATACAGCTTTTTTGGAATTACCAGACTTAATTTTCTGTAAAGCTCTCTGTAGCTTTTATTTGTCATATTGTTTATCGTATTTGGTTAATTTCTTTACTTTTGGCATCTGAAATTTTAAAAAGACGCCTAGGTATCTTTCAACAGCTTTAAATAAAACAGTATTCTAATGGTACCAATAATTAGATAGTAGCTGCAAGAAAATTTCTGTTTATTGGCAGGTTTGACAATAATTAGGGACCGTCAGTCTTTTCCTTCCAATACTTGGCACCTAAAATTTTAAGGATAGAACGAGATAATCACGGTGCAATAACCAAAATCACGTAAAGTAAAGGTATTTAATCCCCAGGATGTAGAATGCAACTACACTACAGGTAACAAGAACTTAATATTAGCCAAACTAAAAATCAGTGACCTTAAAAAAAACTGATGATTACACCCTGAACACAACAGTCGTTACAAAAACGTTCATGAAAGGAAGTCATTACTAACGTGAAGTTATCGCCAACTATGTTTATTAAGAAAAGTAATGTTTGCCAGACCTAAGAAAATGTTTAAAATTAGAGGAAATCTTACAGGAAACTTATAAATCCCAGAAAAAATCTTTTTTTAAGAAAATATTTATACTGAGTTTTTCATATTTGTATATGATGCTTGTCAATAACCATTATATTTTTGCTGTTATAGAGATTTACTGATTTAGACTACATGAGTTGTGAATCTTATCATAGTATGTATTTTGTATTACGACCTTCTTTTCATCAATTAATATTAAAGTTTCTTACAATTTGACACTAGCCGAAATGAAATGGACTGAATACTTGCAACTTTATTCTCCTTAAAGTTGATGTCTAACAAAACTTCTTGCAGGATCAAACCATATTGCAGGTATCTGAGATAAATGAGTTCTAACACGTTGTTCGACATGACGAGTAGTCCCCATTATCAAATTTTCATCCTTTACTAAAATTAAAATTTGAAACTACTGAGATACGGTAAATATTTTAAGAAATATATTTAAGTGTCGTCTAGCGCTTTTTTCTGAGACTACAGACGCGCCGGAACTTGACAAAGTTTTGTCTTATGTAATTCTCTACAATTTGCTACCAACCGTATTAAGATAGGCCCAAATCGCTAAAAATAGTGATCGAAACAGATATTGCAGGAAAAAATGATCTGAGATACCAGCACTCTAAGTATGTTATTTGGCATAATGCATACTACGTATGACCACTTGGGAATCTTTCCAGCCTTATCTATTTTGTTTTTGAAATCTTACCTGTAGTTTTTGTTAAATTTACTAGGCTAACTCAAAGCATTCAGCAAGGCACTTTACAAAAATTATTGTATTTTTTACAACAAGGAAATGATAAAGATAATTTTTCACTAAATATTTTTCCGCTTTTTTCTCCACACTTCTGGTATGGAGGTACCCATAGAGCTGCGATAGTTTTCAAAATGCCTAAATGCTGATGTTTATGTTGTACTTCTTGGGTACTTTTTATTAAAATAACCATTGTCGCATTTGTTAACAACAATGTCAAAACTCGTTTGATAGCATCTGCATACAGAAACAATAAACTTTCCATAAATGTAAAAACTATTAAGGAATATGTAGAAATAAACTTGCCAATTTTCAGAAAATATGATTTCACGCCTTTTTGCAATCGCGAATTGGATTAAGCCCTTCACATTTAGATCCGCGAGGTCCGTTCGAAATTCGTTAGAAACGACTTTTGTAAGGCTAGATTCCTGACTATTTACAATGCAGTCTCCTTGAAAATTCTTGCGTATCTTACATCCATTGCATTATAGTTGAGTACCATTAGAACAATATTTAAAAGTGCTGTCTTTCAAAAGGTTATTTTCTGCAAATTTTAGCTTCTCTACGAAAGCAAATCTCTCCCCGCTAACTTCCTTTTTCAAATTTGAAAACAAATAATAGACGCTTGAAGCCATATTTAAACCCTACAGTTGTGCTCTAGGCTCTGGAATCCCGCCTTGGCCACAATTGCCACTAGTGTACCGCAACCTAAGCTTCACGGCTCGATGCAAGGCAACATTTTTGGGTAAATTTGTTTTTCTCATTTTTTTGTATTTACCTTAATAGTCGCTGTTATTGTCGGCCGTGGTAGAAAGAAAAGTACAACAATTAATCATCGAATGCGATAATGCAGAGTCAGAATAAGTAATTTTTTTGATTTTCTTTTTTTGTTTCACGAAGACTTTCATTACTGTATGATACTCAAGTCTCAAAACTGTTTCAAAATTACTCATCATAATCTTATTCATGTAGTCATTACCTGCTAACTAATCGCATGGTCTGGTGATATATTTACCTGATATATTAAGACATGTATGCTAGGGTCGCAATAAAATGGGTATTTAGAAATTCCTCCTTTTATGCAAGACTCATTTATTTTCAAATGATCTTGACTCCAACGGTTTGCCCAATTGAACGCAACTCTTGTACATATGAGACATAAATATGTTCCAATCCAGAATCGTGGAAGATTTTGCTTTGCGCTTTTGGGTGTTTCAGATAATGTTAAAAATTTTTTATTTTCTTCAAATTGTACAACAAGCTCACTATCTAGCCATTCCTTGTTATTTTTTAAAAACACTTCAAGTTTGCCTCAGTTTTTTTTCCAACATATTTTGAATTCAGAAGGTACGTATTGTACCGTAGCCTTGTGTTACTATTTTATAAACTTCAGTATAACTAAGACGCTAGTGGTCTTAGGCCGGGCCGGTTAAACTCAATGAGTGGCCTTGATTGAGGATAAGAAGGAGTCATAATTCAATAAAATACAGAAAATTTATTTAATACATATATTGAAGGAACTGATCAATAAGGGCGGCAGTCTTTCCAACGGAAAAAGTACATCATCAACAAAAAATTCTACAAATTCAAAGAAACAACATGTAAATTACGTAAGGCAAGATTTTAAATAAAAAAATTTTAAAAAATAAATAATCTAAATCTTCAAAGAAGATTCCTATAAATAAGTTCAATCTTATCACTTAAAACATTCGATTTATACAAATAATTGAATCAAAATTTGCAAATAAAAATTTCTTAAACAGAGAAAATCACAGGAGTGAGAGAGAAAAAACAGATTTACCACGACGGAAAAAATTCTGTAACAAACTACACCAGAAAACCATAGCTTCTTAAGTTTATTTTTATTTTCTATTTCTATTGTGATTGATTGAAACCAACAAATAATTATTAAATCACAAGAATTTTAAATGTTCTTTTTTTAAATCTGTTTGTTAAATGCAAAAAACATCAATTTTCATCGGAATGCATTTAAGTGAATTAAGATGAAATACGAACAAAATGAAAAAATATAGAAAATTTAATAAATATAAATTTGTAGAAATTCAAAAATTAACGACCATGTTGATAAAGCATAACTAGCTGATAAAAAGTAAGCCAGATATACAAACACCCTACCCTCCACGGATAGACGAGCGATTCCATTTGGAACAAAGACAGAAATCCACGTCAGATAAGATGTTCAAGAGTACAACGGAATTCCCGACGTTGCGTAACATTCCACAGCGACTAAAATTATTTTTTTACTGTGCGAAGGAAATCTTCATAAAACAACCCCGCTTTTTAAGGTGTGGTAATTATCCTTAGTGGATTTGAGGCTGGTCGCAAACTCAGAAGATTAATGCACCTCTGTTACCAGTACCGACAGCGAAACTGCCTAGAAGAAACTTTCGCCCTCTAAGTCTTGCCTGCTGATCAATCATCTCCAAAGCGAATTCCCTCTAACGGAAATGCCGAATCTCAAAAATTAAATATTTAAGTAATCAACAGGACACTTGCAGATACAATTTCTGATAACCTACACCATGATCAAGTAGCAATTTTAAAGTAACAATCTAAAATTCCACCTTCCACGAGGACTTAATTGTAATATAGAATTTAGTGAAATGAAACCAAATAAGCTTTACGGATGACCTGGTACAGAAGTCCTAACTTCAATTCATTTGGCTAAGCCAAAATCAAAAGATCAACCACATATGGGTTATCTTTAGAGTTACCAAGTTACACCTGACCACTTATCCTAAGATCATATACCTACAAACCGTAGGGAAGGTTGAGACATAATTAAAAAGTGAAATCTTAATTACAAATAATACTAAATCGAGATAAGAAATATCCAACCCTTATCAAATTGCTAACTAGACCTATAATTTAGTAGAATTAACCAGAAATACAATCCACAGCTGTGAAAGTTTAAAACACTGTAATAATAAAATTAAAAGTTTGAAGAATTATACCCTATGTCCCGCGACTGCAAAAAATCAATACAGAAACACACCGACAGCACAGATTAAATGCAATACATGTAACGGAAACAAAAATAAACGTTACAGTATTTTTCAATCTTCGTGATTACACGTTTCGCTTGAATTTTGGAAAGATTGAAGTTTTGCCGAATATAATCCTCAGTGGTAAAAATGTGCTTTCCGTCTTGTCTGAAAGCAGTGCATAAAGTGCGTTTAGCAATCTTGAAGCTACTCATTCTGGTCAAACACGTTTAAGTACAAATATTTGAAATCGTAGGGTATCTCAGGACTAACTTGACATTTATGTAGTGGTAATAAAATTCGGAACAAAATTCATAATTTTGTTATAAATTTGTTTTTTTGACAAATATTTGAACACGTCGATTTTATATTCCAGCAAGGCATTTGTGACAATAGAAAAATGCTTTTGAAGATCATGTTCTTAAGCCATGACGTCATCATCATTTTTTTTAAATTACAACCCCAGTTTTTTTATACAGATTTTAATGGATTTCTTCACTGTTTAAAAATTTAGTACCTTACATAACAATTGTTTTGAGAATAGCACTTATTAGGTTTAATAACATCAAAATTAGTTCTCAACAAAAATAACATTTAAAATTGAAAAAGAAACATACAAAATTATTCTGCAGTTAGATCGCAAGAATACAAATCAAATACTCATTTAGTCAAAGTGATCCGATATTTATAAAATTTTGCATATAGTCACAATTTCATATTCTGAACAACTTTCCTTAATAACATTATGCTGTATTATTGACCAAAATGGCACTCTGCTTCAACATAAAATGGTTTCTTCTCAATTGGCACGACCGTCTTGGATTTTAAAAATTAAACATGTGCTTGAAATTCTTTTCAGATCAAGCAGGGTGGTATCCCAAAACATTAAAACGAGATTTAAGAATTCTTGATCAGTTATACCTATAGTGAAGTCAATCCGGAGACACCCTGTATATTGTCTGTACATGAATGTATATGCATATTCATCGTCGTATCTGTAGGAATAATTTTTCTCCTAGTGTTTTGCTAATAACTGTACTAGTAGTTTGTACAGTAAATAAAAGTCAGACATAACTAAAAAAAAATCTACATGTATTGTTACCATATATTAATTTTGCCTTTGCTTGTTTTCCTCGCAATTGGCATTGTTGGGGACAGCAATGTAAATTTCTACCGTGCTGTGGGAGTTGAAAAGGCCATAAGGGGTAAAGTAATAGGACAAAAGTTTGGAGATGTAAAACAAACTCGAAAAGACAAAGTGTTGTCCTTGACCTCCATGGGCAACACTGTCAAAGTTAATAATGTTGTGGAGGTTGTGGATCCTCTACTCATATTGCAAAGATTGTAATCAGCAAAAAACCTGATGAAGATTTGATGGACCTATTGAAGTACGAACTTGCACCCTATCCCTTAGCTCTTTTCAATGAATCTGGGATGAGGAAAACAACAAAGTCAGCTTTATACAAAGTTTTCGCAATTGAGAAGAAACAGTTTGCTCTGAAGGTGAGTCAAAATGTTATAGAGGGTGGGTTTCTTTTGCACCGAGTGAAGTGGACTGCTGGGTCAACTGTTTTTGATATATGGAAGTTATATACGTATTACTTATGTAAAAAACACTATGGTTCAAATTACTGTGTTCTGTATGATGGCTACATTGACACTTCCAATAGTACTAAATAAGCAGAGCAGAAACGGAGGAATTTTCCCAAGACGTCTGTTGGAATTCATTTTGATGAACACACGAGAGTGACAGTTCAGCAGGAGCACTTTCTTGCCAAGAGCAAAAATGAAAAGAAATTTATTGGCATACTGTTACAGAAAATGACTGAGGAGGCCATTGAATCACGAACAGCAGCTGCTAACGCTGATACGACTATTGTGCGTTGTGCAATTGGCAAAGCAACGTCTAACTGCAACACAACAGTCATTATCGGCGAAGACATTGATTTGCTCGTGTTGTTTATTGCATTAGGTCCATTACGCACCGACTTGTTTCTCGTAAAGCCCGGGAGAGTTGAAGTTACAGAAACAGGAATTTTCATGAAGTATCCTTGTCATCCATGGGTTCAGTGGGTACGATTTAACCTCCTACCTATATAGGAAAAGAAAAGCAGATATATTGCAAATGTTTCAGAAAGACAAGAGCCTTGTAGACACCACAGATGTTTTCTATGATACATTTTCGACTCCAGAGGCAGTGTCAACAGCTGGAGAGAAGAATATGTTAACACTCTACTGTGCTTGCCATCAAAACCTGAACAGCTATAGATACTATGCGTTTTTAAAATCTGCGAACAAGCTGAATTTAGATCTGTCGTCTCTACCACCAACCAAAGGGTCTGCCTGCCAGCATTCTTTTAGAGTGTACTGCCAAGTACAAACATGGTTGGACAGCCAGCTGTCACCTGAGGAGTGTGGATGGAACCGAGGCGTAGATGGATCACTGGAATCCGTGATGAAGACGGACCCTGCTGCTCCTGACTCAGTCTTGAAAATGATTTTTTGTCGATGTACAGGTGATTGTGGATGTCGAAAGGCTGGGATTAACTGCACCTGTCTGCAGCAACTGTGAGGGAAGTTGCACCAATAGCCCTTCACTAGAAAACCAATAGATTTTTTATATAATTTTGAAACTTTTGGTCATGTTTATAATTATATGTATATATGTGTTATATGTACACATACATGTGCTTACTACATAAAATCAACGTATGGTTACAATAAATGTAGATTTTTTTCAATTGTCTGGCTTTTATTTATTGTACACACTACTACAGTTATTAGCAGAACACGAGGGAAAAAAATCATTCGTACAGATACAACGATGAACATGCATATACATTTATGTATAGACAATATATAATTATGCATTTCATTTAACTAATTGCAATACCGTGCATATACATGAATTACGATCAGAATAAAAATAGAAATCATAATTATGACGGAAAAACCTACAATAATATGCATGTCAATCACATTTTTAAAAAACTGCGAAACTTGTCAAGCTCATAACATGAAAAATATTGGTCCTACAGAAAACATGAATAGGACTTTGCTTGTCGGAAATTTTGTCTACTTTAATTTTGTATATGGGATAATTTAAGCTAGCACCGACAAAACTGGAGATATAAGCAAAATACGTGAAAAAATTACCTTTAAATGACTCTCCCCCTTTCTGGATTCCACACCCACCAGTACTTTTAGTTTTTTGTTGAATAGTGAACAATCCTACCAAAAATCAGAATTTCGGAATTTTTCATTTCAATTAGTCTAATTTGACTGGGCTAAAATGTAAATTTACAATTTCGCAAACAATACATGTATGTCTCAGTAGCATTACCAAAATTATATTCTACTTAATAATATTTGAATTTGAGACACATACAGATTCTATTATGAAGAAGAGTAGTAATAGTAATATACACAAGTAATACAATAAGAACAGTTGTAGCTTTATCAATACAGTCGTTAGTGCTCCCGCACCAGTTATGTAATGTTTAATTATTATTAAAATAAAGTACATACATAACTAATGAGAAAAACGTTTACAATAATTTGTTCATACGATTCGTAGCTTAATGTTGCAATTCTAAGTGTTATACAGTATAAGCTTAGTGTGCTTTACAAAAGCCGTAGTCGTCACCCCATAATTGTCTAATTGCCAGGAACGTATCTTTCTTAATTGGGGAAGATTAAGTTACTCTTCCACAGTTACTGATTGCTTGAGAAACACGCATTACGTAGGGTACTTTAGTGCAGCCGGTCAGCCCTCCAACTACGACACGGCTTAATCTTGTAGTTACCCTTAAACAAATACACTTAAGAAGTGTCACAAACAAACTGTTTTGAAAGCAACAATAATTTAAGTTCCAAGCAATTAATTAACTCGGAAGAAGCAAATATCTAAAGTACAGGAAAGCAAACAGAATATAACAAAAACAGTAAACGTATAACACAATTTTAACATGTCTTTGTTTTTATTAGATTTGTTTTCAACATACGTGTTTGTAAAATAAACAAAAGAAAGGAGAGACACTGTTATTCAAATAAATTTTATGAGATCAAAGCTCTCCAGTTTTTTCTGTCTCTTATAAATGTTTCCACTGTACGTTTTTGGAACAAAAATTGAGAATATCTCCAAGTCAGAACTTTCAAATACACTCGAGAGCGTTCACTCTTCAATATTATTCGTATAAATCTTAAAAGATAAGCATGAAATAAATTCATTATTTTGAAAATATTTTTCAAATGTATGTACGAAGATTGGACATGTCGATTATCTTTCTTTCTAGGTATTTTTCCGTGTATAAAAAAATTTAAAACCTATCATCCATTACCAGATGGCGTTGATGAAGTCATCATTGGTGTCTTTAAATAGCACTATCAAATTTTGATTCGTTCACCTAAAAACCTACATTTTTCTCTTTTTAGTGATATTCTACTTACCTAACCTTTTTTCTTTTATTGTTCTGAAAAACTTATTAAAATGTTCAAACACATACTATTAATAGTAATACAGATCAGTAACTTTATTAATCGCTACAAAAGAATCTAAAATCACAGTTTTTTCTTGATGTAGAATTGAAGTAACATTTAATGATTTTTGAGCGGTATTTGGTGCCGCTCTCCAAGTTTATTTCTTCTTGTGCACCTTATGGAGTATCCACAAATGGAAAGTGGTCTAGATTGTGGTATTGGAAAGTAATGCTAGATAACCAAAATTCTAATATAGCAACTGATAGAAATTTAGATGCCTTCCTACCCTCAATTTAACCGAAAGGGTTACATCTAATGAGATTCTGTTATTAAGACTCGCCTTTGCAGAGTTCTTCGAAATTAATTAAAATGCTAATATCTAATAAAAATTGTTGATACACATTATTCTTTGGATAATAACTCTAGTGATGTATAGACTTGATGAATACAAAAACACTCAGTACCCCCTCTGTAAAGAATCTTTAATAATGATTGTAATTTGTCTCGACTGCATATTTGTGGAAATAAGGTAGTTTAATAAAAGCTTTCATTATTTTTTAGAATTCCTTACCTCCTTCGATGCTTTTCCTACTTTAAATGAATTATTTTGATTCAGTAATCCTAGAAACGGTTAACATAGATTTTTTAGTTTCTTTTACAATTCTAGCAAGAAGATGAAATACAAAAGTATTTTGTTGATTAATAAAAATAAATTACATTCTTTCTCCATTTGAATCTTCTATGCAGACCGTTGAACTTAACTTCTGTTTTTTGTTTGTAATTTCTTTTTTGCAAGAAATTCTCATAGCTACGCAAAATTCATGAAAAACAATCACCCTATAAGAACATTCCTTTAACTCTCGGAGGATTTCGTAAGCAGCCGCTCTATGCGCGAGATCGTGGCGCTCCAACAACGCGGTTCCTGTTTCAAACGATTTAGTCTGATGCTATACTCAAAAGAGGGTGTGTTGTGGAATATATGCTATGGCTTATAATATCGTGAATGAGTGGTTGAAATCCCTCCATCTCGGCCAATACTCAGAAAGTTTTATCGAAAATGGTTATGATGATTTAGAAATATGTAAACAAGTAGGCGACCCTGACCTAGATGCTATAGGCGTATTTGACCCCGACCACCGCAATGCAATTTTAAAATCAGTACAAGACTTACGCGTGGAGGGAGCTGTAGCCGTTTATTTAAATATAGGCTACATTCGTGACGAATACGATGAAGTGGTTTGTATCGCGGAAAACTCCGATGATCCCAGATTTTATTCTTTTGTGAACAGCCATCAAGAACTAATTAGGTTTACAAACGACTATGAAGAGAGCAAACCAGAACTTGTTAGAATACCACAAATGCGACTACATATGATGTTAAGTGAGAAACTAGCTCAAGATAATATTCGTCTTAGTTGCCTGCCGTATACTACTTTGGTGAGTGAATCGCTCACATTGTTAGATACGTCTGCTTATTTCCTTGTGTTCAAAATTCCCAAATGCCCCAACAGCACTCATGAACCGCAAAGCGCTTTCGTGTTCCTTTGTTTCTTCGTTGACAAACAACGCAAATCTACCTTCTGTAGTCTTGAAAATCGTCTTCAATATTCAGTTCTCCTTTAAATAACTTCCCTCCATCCATCCAGTGAAAATTTAACTTGTATCACGAAATACCTACTAAATTTAAATCGAAAAATATGAAATATTTTCATAAAACTTTTTTAATATTTTCATGCATAAATCACGACATTCATGATATTGGGATAAAGATTTAGTATATGTGATCTTTTATCAAAACGTTTAGGGTATCGACATGACTACTTTTATAGCTGAATTTAGTACTTAATCATAATAGGTTTTGTGCTGCTAAAAAAGAAAGCAATTGTTTTGAATTGGTAATTCTAATTTGTGTAACAAATAGTATTAACTAAATGCTCTCTGCATACTTTTAATTCAGTAATATCTTTGTGTACATTGTGGCTAACATAAAGACATTGTTATTGCATTGTTATAACGCGTGTCCAAAAAGTCTTTCGGTCCTAGGTGACTGTATAAAAAATGACAAGAGCAATCTGCCTTTAGGTAAAGTCATATAAAAGGAAAGATATGATTTGTTCATTAGTGCGTTACAAAAAGTTACAACTAATTACTTTAATTCTATGACTTAAGGGGCATTTGTTAGTAAATTAAATGTGCAACATTAGTAGCTCGAGAAATGTTTCTACAACTGAAAGTAATGTACGCTGTGTTCATGGAAGCTATTAGTACTTGCATAAGAATCTTTAACTATAAAATTAGTATCCATAACATTAATGATCGTTTCTAATTCAGTAATAACTGCCTTTTGAGTTTTTTCTTACGTGGATCGGACTTGAGTGCTATTACACTAAACATTTTGCAATTTTCGCTTTAGAAGTTCTTTAGTGTTGAAAAGCTTTTCATTAAGCTCTGAACATTTTCTACGGGACAAAGATTTGAATTTGAGAACAGCCACTTTAAAGGTGCGGACACATCTAACGAACGAGCAACTCGCGCAGTGTGGATCACGAATGAGTGCATTCGAACGCGAACAATACCATACGAGCGCAAACAAATAAATTGTAGAAAATTGAGTAGGAACGAACGCGTTCGCTGTTCTTTCAGCTAAATTAAAAACAGCATACTACCTACCTAATTCCTTTAATAAAACACGACATATCACTTCATTACAATAGTAGGAAGCACCTCATTGTAGTGTAAAAGCAAGTGCGACCTTTATAATCATGAATCAGGTACTGAAAAGAAAGAAAGATTTAGATGACATCTTTGTTTAAAACGCGAATTCAATATGTTGCTTCTACTTTACTGGCAGATTTGCGACGTGAAAATTTTGGACACTTTGAAAATTTTACAAGCTTATCTGCTTTGCATTTTGATAAGCTTCTTCAAATAATCGGGCTAAAAATAAGTGAGCAAGACACATTCTTTAGGGAAGCTATATCTGCGAAGGAACGGCTGAGTGTTACATTACGATTTTTGGCAACCGGAGATTCCTATAGAAGTCTTAGCTATCTTTTCAAATTCTCAAAGCAAATAATCCCTAAAATTGTTCCAGAGGTTTGCAAGGCATGATAATAACTGTAGAAAATAATAAAACTGTTAACTTCTAGTCAAGCGCGATCGATCATCTCTGTTTGAAGTAGCGACAACGGTTGGATCGTTGCTCGTCAGTGTTTGGAGACGTTTTTGCCTGCTTGTTCGTGTTTGCGGCTGCGTCCACATTTAATTCGTTTGTGTTTACTTCGATCGTTTTTTTTGCGTTTTTTCGTGCTTGCACCTTAAGACATTCAGATTTTTGTTTTCCAATAACTAGTTGATACTTTTTCTAGGTATTGCTGCCATTTTCTGTAAAAGTATGTTGTTTTTCAAATGAAAGAAAACAGTTACTTTATCTCAGAATTAGTATTAGGCCTTCCAAGAATCAAAGGTGACTCTGACTCTTTGGAATCTCTTCTGAATGTGGTTCCTCTCGCGTAATGGAGTCCTCAAGAGTAACTTTTCTGTTCTACACACAAACTTCAACCAGTTTTATAAAACCCAATTCACCACTAATAACAAGTTTATCAAAAACGATGGAACTTTGTACTATATAATTTCTTTCGAAAAACTGAATTTGATAATAGGTCACAAAATTGATGCTTTTAGCAAATCTTACATTATATACTACAAGGGAGTAATAAAGCCTTTATAAAACAAGGAAAGTTTCTTCTATGCTAGATTCCCAATCGTCAAAACGAGAAAATATCGCTACTACACTGTATGTAACTTTCGACATCGTACACTAAAAGATGCATCGTCTTTTATTTGCAAAAAGTGAAGAAAGGCATTCATGGTCTGATTTACATATATTATACATATGAACAGTAGCAAATTCAAAAATGCTTTAAATTGGATAGCATCTAAAGGTGCCAATTCTGGTCTGATTGCTTGGACAAACTTCCTTTTGTGAGAATTCATCTTTTTGCTTGTTCAAATAGGAATTTCATTGATAATATCTAAACAATAAGTTCCACACCTTAATGGGTTTAGCTTTAATGCGTAATGCTTTGGCTGATCTAATTATTTCTGGAAATGTAAAAATAAATTTTCTATACCGTACATATGCATATGTTCATTAGTGAAAGGAAATTTACTTACAGTAGTGTTCAGATTCTGGTATCCTTGGAAGATAAAAAACAGGTTTTGATGATGTAGATAATAACCCTATATCGCATACTGTGCCTCAACGGGAACATAACGTAATAAGCATGTTGTATATATGTTTAAGTGGTGCCATCTAGATGATATTAGTATAAATATGCAGTAGATGAATGTAGTTACCATTTTCATTTGCAAAACTGTAGGAACCTTTCTTAAAAAGCTTTTGGGATGTCGGATTATTCAATTGTTGAATTTGAGGTTAGGATCATTTCGGCGTTTTTGAAAACTTGATACGTGATACATAAACTTTACAAATAAGTTGTTATCATGGTAAGTGTTTGCCTTACTGCTTTCCTACATGTGAATGTATTAACTTTTATATTCTATGAGAATAATGTGTTTAAAAACTGTATCTAAAGTCATGTTCCCGTATGGGAACATCATGCACTTACTGGTCAAATATCTTTAAAGGAAAAATATTTTTGTAAGATAAATTATTCTCAGAAGTTAAGCCAGTAAATTCTTTTTATGGTAAAAAAGAATTCCGCTGTGTGTTCGAAATATTCCTTCAGATAGTGAAGATTCAGTACTTGAAGATGACGATGTAGCAACAGAAATATCTGCAATTTGAACAGTGAAGTAAACGAAGACGATGGTTTCAGCAGTGATGATGATATTCCTTTGTCTCATAATTTTATTGACAACAATATTCCAACTACATTTGCGAGTACTCAGCAAAAGAGTAATAGTTCAAAAACTAATAAAAAGCAAGAACGTAGTTCTTTGAAGTGGGCCAAAACCTGTAGTGAAACTAATTATCCTAAACACATGTTTTTAGGAAATACTACATTGCCTGATGAAATTATGAATTTGATTACACCTTACAAACCATTTAAAGTTTTCTTTCCTGATAGTTTTATGCAACAAATTATTGACATGACAGAGTTAGACAGTGCTCAAACAAGGCCAAACAAACCTATCACTACATCCATAGCGGAAATGGAAAGATTTTTTGGGATATAACTGTGGATGTCTCTTATAAAATAAAATTCATCAAGAAATTATTGGTCTTCTGCCACAAGAACACCACAAACTTCAAAGTAATGTCAGTCAATAGTTTTGAAGAATTAAAGCGGTTCTTACATTTTAATAATAATGAGGAATTACAAAAGAAGACTGAAAATCTAGCCACTAAATGGATCAAATAAAACTATTGCTCATAAAATTCCGCTAGAAGAACATCTTAGCGTGGATGAACAAATAATACCATTCAAGGGAATACCCATAAAAACGTATAATCTCAAAAAGCTTCATAAATGGGGATATAAGATGTGGGTGTTATCGGGCATTAGTGGCTTTTCTTATAACTTTGAATTGTTTTATGGAAAATAAAACGCAGAAATAGATATAGGGCCTACCAGCAACGTGGTCACAAGAGTTTGCAGAAACATACCTAGCAATATGCATCACAAAGTCTTTTTTGACAATTATTTTTGCAGCCTTAATTTGGCTGCTTATTTGGACACAAGAAAACTAGATTCTGTAGCTACAATTGGAACTAATAGAATTTCCAAATGAAAAACATTACAAAGGCAAAGGAAGAGGGGCCTATGAAGAACAAACGACCACAGTAAAAAATACTAATGTGTCTGTTATATAATGCTATGACAACAAAATTCTTTTGCAGGAAGTAAACCAGAACACAAGATTTTCAAATCTGAAATTAAGATTAAAAAAATTTCTTGCTCTGACATTATCAAAGTTTATAATAAACATATGGGGGGAGTTGACCTTCGTGATTCTATTTTGGGCTTGTACAGAAACAAGCTGAGAAGCAAGAAGTGTTACCACAGAATAGCATTTCATTTGCTAGACCTGGTAGTATGTAATTCTTGGATATTACATCGAAGAATAGTCTTCCAACATACTACAGACAGTTCAAAGAAAAAAAAATTATACTTTGTATAATTTCAAATTGGAATTGGCAACAGTTCTGTGCAACTCTGTGTTCAACTCCAATAATGAAATAAAACCTTCCTTAGAAATAATAACTCAAAATAAAAGGCAGAAAAAAGAAAATGTGCCAGGTGGTGAGATTCAAAAAGACGGGCTGGATCATTGGCCAATTCGCACCAAACAGCAACAGCGCTGAAAGTTTGGAAACTGTACCAGCAAAAGTCGTGTGGCTTGCTCCAAGTGTAAAGTGCATCTCTGTCTCTATGAAAACAAAAACTGTTTTAGAGAATTTTATTTATAAATAAGTGCATATTATCCATATGTATGCTGAATGCAATAAATTGTATTTTTCAATTGTGTGTATATTTTTTCCTTGTCCACCGTACGCATTTGGTCACATTTCCAAAAATTGGTAAAAAATGAGTTATTAATGCAATTTTCAAAATATAAAATTAGAAAAGTGATTAGTTGTGTATCTGAATCAAAATATATTTTTTTGAGCAATTTTTAAAAATTCATGCAATATAGGGATAATTATTGGCTGTCCTTTTCAGCAATCAATTTCAATTATCGTCCTAGTGATTATTTTCACTTTGTTCAGTGTCAGTTTCATAAATACTTAGAATTGTAGACTTTGGGTTCAGTGCTTCAGCATCCAACTTCTCAAGCCATTTTATTTAGATTCCTCAATATTTTTGTAAGTAACACATTCGTTTTCTTACCAAAACTCCACCAATGCACTAAACAAAGTAACGTTGAAAACTGTATTATATACATTACATAAAAGAACATTAAAAACTATAGTATTAGAAAATATAAATGCAGTTATCATATCAACCTGTTTCAATATTCTGCTCTTCTATCGGCGTCGCTATAATTAAACTATTTGCTATCACAACTTTATATTTCAAGAAGATAACGACCCTAAGCACGCATCTAAATTTACAACCAGAATTATATTGCCCCGTTAGAACACAGGATATTCTACAAAGATATTATCTGACTACTAACGTAATCTTCTAACTGTTCTTTAATTTAAGTATCTTGTGGATAAATTATATAAATCAAAAGATAAAATAATGAATTATGGTTATACTTCTGATTGATTATCTACTCATTATAAACGAATTACCAAACAGAAACATCATTGTTTCCTGATACTGCTTGCTTATTTTGACCTTTATTACATTTTTGTGTTTTAGTAATGTTGTAATGATAACGAATTCATTCTTAAATACCACTTTTCTCATACTTTAATTGTTTCTGAAATTTAGTGGCCTCCGTATCGCGAAAATATTTTACTAGTTTTAAAATATTTTGCAACCTTTCCATTTTAAATGCAATATCGTGATTATACAAAGGCTCAGTGGAAAACCTTAAAGAGTTTTCAACATCCAGCTTCATTAGCATGAACTGATCTTTAATAGAACTCTGGAACTTGCAACTCTTTAGATGCGCTAAAGGTGAATAATTATTTATATTATGATATCAGAAGTTTAAAGTTACTTTTAGTAACTTTGTTTAGCGCCAATGAAATCATTAAGATCTGATCATTGATCTCAAGTACCAACTCTAGAAAATTGTGACTAACAAGTTTAACCCATTCATCCAGCTTCTCTATCATCTAAACTTTCCGTTGTATTTTCCAACCACACCAAAATTACGAAGTGTGCCTCTTACTGGAAAATGGTGACAAATTTCTGCAAAATGGTCTTTGATAAAAACTCATTTGCATACATAGAAATATTACAAGTTTGTGGATCATCCACGTAATTTGAACTGTCGTTCTACATACGAAGAAGTTCCTAATCGAGTGTAGAACGACAAACGGGACATCCTGTATAAAACCTGAATTCCTAAGGGAAAATATTGAAGAAAAATATTTATAATAGGTTTTTTCGATAAAATATTTATTAAAGGTAATGGCCAGCTTTAAATTTGCTTTCACGGCATAAATATGTTTGCATTATAAGTTGTGTTTTTTTTTTGACTCGTGGTGTATAATAGTACACCTGGAAAAGCGTCAATAAGAGAGCAATCCTTTTGGATGAGTTTTCAGGGTGATAACACTAATACTCCAGAATAAAATTATCTTATTTAACAAACTCGTAAATTGATGTTATGTGACTTATCTTTCGCATAATTCCTTATATGGAACTTTTACTGATGAGACTATCGAAAATTCTTATGCGTCACTCTTAACAACGTAGTTAAAATTTATAGCTAACATAAAAGGGCAGATTGATCCATTCAAGTGAATATAATATTCACTAAATTGAATTAATGGAGATAATAACTTTATTTTATATAGTAATTAGTTTTTTTACACTTTTCTGTTAATTTTGTAGCCGACATCCGTATAATAGAAACGATCTATTAAAGTGTTTTGGAATTGCAATTTTCTCAGTTAAAAGTTTAAATCTAAAGTCTCTGGTGAACTAATCAGCTTATTGGAGAAATTCTTCCTTTTATCTTTATAAAATAATTTGTGTAATGTTGAAAGTTTAAAGCTCGTACAACTTCTAACTGAAAAGAGCAGGGAACCTAAACTTTGCCCAAATAAGATAATTCTGGTATAGGGAACAAATAAGCTGATTCGCATTTATTTTAAAGTAAAACATCTTTTTAAAATCGATAACAATTACTAGGTAGATACAAAACGCCCAAAGCATGAATTTCTTACATTTCCAGTCACTTCTCTTCACTTGTTCCATCTGATTATAATAACGTACTTAAAATCGATCTGTAGATAAAAATTGGAATCGTTGTGGGTTTACTGGAATGATATCGGTGTTTCATTGATCTTATTCTTAGGAGTTCTATACGGAAGAAACACTTTTTTAAATAAAATCAGTTTGATTATCTCCAGAAAAGGTTCTTTTATTTATTTAAAGTTTTGTAATGAGTAATGTAAAATTGAATAATCATAAAGAAATCTGCTTGTTTCCAATTATTTAGTATTTTTCTACCTAGGACTATAATCTTTAGTTTTCCCGCAAAAGGTGTGAAAGACTGATCCAACAATACTCTCACGTAAAGATACACCTTTGCTGCAATTCTAAAAATCATTGTATTTAACAAAACCCCTAAAATCGAAACCGATCTTTAGAACTTTTTTTTTAACGAGAGAAGGAGGAAATCCTTATCGATACTGGAATGCCCATATGTTGCGGCATGCCCGACTGTACTGAGTCATGTCAGTACCCTACGGACTAAAACCTCCTCCCTTGCCAAGCGCATAGGTGCGCAGGAAAACCACTGGTATTACGTCTGCGCAGCTGTGGCATTTTGGTGTTACGGGTCTCGTTTATCGTTTCTACCTTCTGTTTCCCATGTATAAAGTCCCACTGGTGTTTGTTTGTAAGCATTTGTTCAATGGTGTTTTCAGGCGTTAGCTGTTCTCCTGTTTGGGTTTGTACACAACTTTGCTCTCGATGAAATTTATCGCACTTGTATATGGCGTGTTCTACGTTATCCAGGCTCTGTCTGCAGAAAATGCATTCGTCCAGCTCCACTTTTTTGATTGCATTTAAGTACACTCCAAACCTTTCCTGTCCTGTAAGTAGTTGTGTGACATAGAATCCTGTCCCTCCGTGCTTCTTGTTAATCCATCTTTCAATGTTCGGGATCAGTATTTTTGTCCATTTTCCCTTACTGTTGTTCCGTTCCCATTCAAGTTGCCATCTTTCTACTGTTCAGGCTCGAGCCTCCTTTCTGTTCCTATTTCCTGGTTTGGTCTCGTGTAATTCTTTGCGTTCTTTGGCAAGAAGTTTTATGGGTATCAGTCCTGCAATAACTAGCAGGGTCTCCCTTGATACTGATCGGTAAGCTCCATTTATCTTGATGGCCACTTTCCTCTGAATTTTCTGCAGCATGCTGCAGTTCTTTGCAATGTTTAACCCGCTAACCGGTGTTGCGTATATAGCATCTTTGAATGCGCCACTGATGCTAACATTTGTCGGGCTTCTATTTGAGGCCCTCATGTGTTGGGCATTAATCTAGCTAGGGCGTTCTTAGTTGTTCCGCTTTGTTTGCTATGTGTCTGATGTGCTCTTTATAACTTATGTTTTTGTCTAATATTACCCTTGATTCTTGATTTCGATGTTTTCCCTCTTTATTCTAATTCTTATAGCCGATACGACTTTCCTTCCGCTAAATAGAACAGCTTCGGTTTTTTCTGGTGCCATTTCTAATTTGTTATTTTCCATCCATATATTCATTGCCTCTAGTGTTTCATTTGTTTTTTTGCAGCTCGGTTTTCTCCTTGGCAGTTACTATTATTGCCAAGTCGTCTGCAAAGGCGTATAGTAACACGTCTTCCGTTCCACAGAAGTAGCCCCAACACCGATCCTTGTGGTACTCCACTGTTGATTTGTATCTCTTCGCTATTTTCCTCGCAGTCTTCGATTATTATAGTTCTGTCTTGCAGATAACTTTTGATTGTATTCGTTAGGTAGTGGGATATTTCCTGCCTTTTCTTGTGTGCCTGGTCCCTGCCTTAGCTGTCCTCACTGTGTTTACCACTTCTTCTACGGCTTTTTTTTACGGAATCCGTATTGCCTGTTTGAAAGGCTCTCTTTTTGTTCTAATTCTTTGTCTAGTCTCGTCATTATTATGTACTCGTACAACTTCCCTAGTGTGTCGAGCAGGCATAGAGCCTGTTCTTCGTCTGTCTTCTTTCCTTTTGGTATTAGCATTAACTTTGCCTTTTTCCATTCGGCGGGGAAGGAACCTCTTTTTAGTAGCTTGTTATACACGTTCCTTATTAGCTGGGGGTCTTCCTTGGCGGTGAGTTTAACGACCTCCTTGGTACTTGGTCTGGTCCGGGGGCCTTTTTGTTTCTATTTTTTCCCGGCTTCTTCTATTTCTTCTATTGTTATTTCCGTCATTCCTGTATTTCTCTGTCTGTTCCATATTGCGTCGTCATGCTTTGGGAATAATTTGTTGCATACTTCTTATATTTTTGCTAGCGGAATTTTATTCTGCTGTTTACTCTTGAGATGTTTGGTTGCTATTTTATATTCTCTGCCCCATACGTCTGAGTCAATTTCAGAGCATATACGCTCCCAATGTCTTTCTCTAGAGCGCTCAATCTTTAGAACTGTCTTTTTACAACCATCCCCAAACACAATTTCTTATTGCAGATGTATATTCTGCATTAATGTGTTTAATTTAATGTGAGAGTCATTTCAATCTTAAAGAATTTTATATTAAATACATAATCTAGGAATTACAGTAACATACTTTGTTACTTAATAACAGATTATTCTGGCATATGGTTATGGTCAAAATGAACTAGAATTTTGTACCAACAGCGAATCAAAAATTTACAGACGAATCCGATCTCTTACTAATTGTTGTAATCTATGGTGCAGCCAAATAGAATTTAGCGCAGTATCGAGAAATCCTTTTCAGTCATACAAAAGCTTGACTGACCGTAAATTGAAATCCCTGAAATGGCGTAATTTATGGTTGCTGGTTTAGCTGAGTTTTGGAAGTAATTATGAAGTGCTGGCCAAGAGGAAGAACAATACATCACATGAATAGATCATGGTCAGTAATATCTAGTTAGAGCAATGAGTTGCTCTGTTCGAAATTTAGTTTTCTGTTGATAGAGATGAGAAACTATTAATATAACGCTATTAGTTATAGCAAGAGTGATCTAATGTAGAGTACATACGGGTCGAAGAAGATTTTTGTTCTGTATGTTTGCTCATTCTGTGCATCTGCCAAGTAGACATTTATTAAGTATCATTTAAAAAGGTCTACATATTTATGTGCAATATACTTACTAGTTTCGCAACAGCAAAGTTTTAGCAAAGTTTGATGTATGTTTGACAAGCACTTCCGGGCATATAAGACAATACTTGTTTGTGAAAGGAGGTGGTGGAGCTGTATCCCAGCAGTACTATTAATTAAAATACAAGAAACGCAAATTGAAACAGTGAAACCTGTTGAGGCATACTGGATTTATGTGTAGTATAGCATTATAAATTTCTAATGTAGGAAATTTGCTTCTGGAATGCAGTGATTAGTGATAACTATAATGATATTTACGCGGATTTGATCTGACTTCTATGACTAATTCCAAAATACATTACTTTAAAAATGTCATGTTCAGTAAAAGATTTTTCTTATTTCAACCATTATTATCACTAGTACCAAATTATGAGGGGATAAAACAAATTATTCTACTACCACTACGACAATAACTTTTTTCAGAAAAGAATTTGTGTTAAAATTTGTTTAGAGGGTATAGATTGTGACTAATGGCCTCTTACTTCTATTTATAATACAATTTAGATTGTAACAGTTTCTGTAAGATCAGGAGTCATGCTACTAACAGATACCTACATAGAATCAATGGACCGCAATTTTCTGTAGATAACTTTTCTTCGGGGTTGCAAGAATGACAGCTCCGTTACAAATGAATTACCAAATGTATAAAAAAGCAGTAGAAAACTATGCCTTCTAGGGTTATGCGACAATATCCGCATAAGTAGGTAACAAGATAACGGACACAGAGCGGATCGAGCAGTTTTGATTTCCCTTGGGGAACTCATATAAAAAGGGACGCCATATGCATGAAACCTACAAATTTGTTATAAAAAATTCAAGTAAGGGATAAAAGCTGTCTGCAAAAATTCAAAGTTGACAATCAATATTTTTGTCTCAGACAATCATAATTAATTGTATAGATAGATAAATGCTTATAGGAATATTTTCGGATTTAGAGTAAATCTCGTTTAGGATTAATAACCAAGGATCACAATTAAACAAGTGTGTGTTTTCATCTGTAAAAGCAAATAGAGTTGTACATAAAACATAATAAATGTTTCACCATTAGGTGATTGTGTAAAACTTTCCATCGATACTAACATGTGTACTACAGTAACGAAACTTTGAGATTCATTTTCCTTAACACTCCATGTTTGTAATAATACAATGTAATTCACAAGACGAGGAATTGTAATTACCAGAGGCTAGTCAAATATATAAACTTACATTTACAATTTAAATTGTAAATTTGGACGTTGAGCAGTTAAACTGCAAAATTCCAACATACGAATTTATTTTGATAATTTTTGTATTCAACTCATTTCTTGAACAGTTTAAAGAGTAAACATATAAAATTATATTAAATTTAGGTACACCAATAAAAACATGCAGGGAATTAACTAAGAAATCCTTAGGCCTTCGAAATTACGCCAATGCGTTTTTACTAGCACTATGTGACTTGATTACTACGGCACGAATATTATCCACGTGGTCGTGGTTAGCACGAAACCTTCCTAACCACGTAACTTTCCCTAGAGATATAATTTAACTAAAGTTACAAAACCCATAATATTAGGGTGGCACATTGTCAACATCCTTTGAATATAAGATGATTTCAAAGTCTTCAGTCTTAAGATGTTCTTCCTACTTGTTTGGTAAGCTTTAGGTTTCACAAAGTTTAATGATAATTTACTTGAAAATTTAATGCCGTTTCTGATACGTTTAAAATGTTCATAATATCATAGACTTTCTGAACTTGCAGGAAGAAACAATTTTATTAACTGTAGGGAACGCTACGAACGCTTTAAAAGACGTTGAGATTAATATAGTTTATTTCAGCGCAAAGTGCATTTTTCTTTTCAACATTTCTACACTATAGGCTATTGTAACCTTTTTATCAGCATCCATTATTCTTTTCTATAAGATTTAAGATTATACGGTAGGAAATATTTTTATTTAAATATTTTTTTACACGAAAAGAATTTTTGGATAAAATCTAACGCAGTATGTATTTATGGCAAAATTATAGTGACGCGCTATATAAGAATGGCACAAGTTGGTATAATTATAGTTATTATAAATTGGAAAGTAACTTTTAGTTATTTACCTATACATTTGACTTATTGTTAATATAATACATATCATTTCATTTAGTTCCAGTTTAACTTATAACAGGTGTCCCGAAAATATCGAATATCGTAATACATCGTTTCGGTGGTTTTGAGTGTCAGTTTTACCAACAAGTTCGATTTTTATAAATCGGTTCTTTCATTCCTGATATCTTACTTTGTGAAATGTTTTTGAATACATTAAAGGACGTGTTAATTTCTGTTTAGCCTGTGACGAAGAACACTTTCAACATTTCTTATATACAGTGTGTCCACGTTAAGGTTTTACCACCTTTGTAAAATATTTATTTCTTGGCCAATTTTCAATTGTTTTTTTTCTTGTTTTCTAGATATTCAAAATGCGCATTTAATAAATGGGTATGTGCATTGTAAGATTGTAATTATAGCCAACTACGACCACTTTTATTGGGGATTTTTTTAGAAAAACACTGATCTTATTCAGAATTACTTCAAACTGAAAATTAAAAAATTTCTATATTTTCGAAATCAATAATGCATTTGGCAAAATAGTAGCTCTTGTATCTTTCTCATAGAATGCGTCACTTTCGAGTAAAAACGTCTCAAATTCAATAGCCTATGGCAAGGTCGTGCGTTAGGGAAAGGTGTTATACGACAATGTGGGCTTAATTTCTATTAAGAAATGTGCTGCCAATAATTTCATCCTGTTTTAGTAATAATGTATGACCTTGCTATAGTCCCTTGAATCTGAAAGGTTTTGACAAATCCAATTTTACTCAAAAATAACGCTTTCCACGAGAAAAATACAAGACCGATTTCATTTGCCAAATCGATTATTGAATCTGAAACTAAAGATAAATTCTAATTTTTTAGTGGTGTAAAATTTTCTTTTAGGGTAATGTGTTAGTTCACCACCCTGTCATTTTTCTACCACATAAAACAGTAGACTCCTTAGAGTAACAAGCATGCAGAAAATTTCACTCATCTTGTTCTTGAGATATTGGAAAATAAGAAATCTTAAGTAAAGCTTTAATACTCTGTATCTTGAAAACGGTTGAGTGACGCGACGTAGGCAATTACCACCAAGAGAAGATTTTCCAAAATCTGGAACTGGATTCAAAAAGGGGGTAGAACGGGGTGTCAAAGATTATTTAGAAAAAATATATGAAGAGTTTCGTAGAACTTCCTTAAGTAACGTAGGTAATCACTAATAAAGGCTATTTCAAAATTCCACCTCTAAGGGGGTAAAACGGGGAAATACAGATGGGGTAAATGCACCAATACTTGGCCACCTAAGCAATATTTGAAGTTGAAACTGGTTTAAATTTAAAACTAAATAATATACAGTGTGTAAATAAAGTAAGGAATATAATTCATATTTTTTGTATTATTGCTGTTTGGAAGAAAAGCTCGGACACGTCAATTTTATTTTCTTTTCTCCGGATTTTATGGACGTTAATTTTAATTTTTTAGTTTACTACTCTGGGACCTATGACGCCACTGACTTTTTTTTTATGGAATTCCCTAATTTTTTAGCAAGAAATAAAAAGTAGATTTCTTTCTGTGTTCAGCAATACCCACATGTGGTATTTAATTTTTTTCTTTGGGGTTATTGAAAATCAAAACCTTGAGGTTTTCAGTGATACACACGTGATTTTAAATGAAAGCACCCTAAATGACAGTTGTTTTAGCACAATCACGTTCTGGGAGTACTTAAAGGATAATAATTGACATAATTTCTATTTTCTGAAATTAATGCACAATAATACTTAGAATTAAGTATGGCAAATAACACAGAACTACAAATCTGAATTACTTCTTCTGCCATGATTTATCAATAAAGCAATAATTCATTACGCATCTCGAAAGACTAAGCTTTTTACATTCAATTTTTTAGTAAGTATTTAAAATGGAATTCACACAAGTAATGATAGATAAAATGACTTTTCCGTGTCAGAATCTGTTCATCCTAAAGCGCCTGAAAATTCAAGTTGTATCGCCTATAGAACTCTAAGATCATGACTTACCGATATCTACTAACAAATTTTTAGTCCTGATCTATCGACATCTACTGACAAATTTCTAGCCATGATCTACTGATATCTACCGACAAAGTTTCATTTTCGTGACCGACATTTGAACAAGTTTAGTTACCAACACTGTTCAACAGACACTGACTTGCAACTATTGGTAGATGTCAGCAGTATTTCTTATGTTGAGTTCCGGTTAGTTCTCGTAATCTAAGGTTACCAAAGCTACGCATTTTCCTGAACATGTAAACTTTCTAAAATTATGTCCGATGTTAGGGAACTTTTTTCCTGTTACTATTTTTTGTTTTTATTTTCTCGCCTTGTATTTTGATTCAAAAACTAAACATAATCTCGTTATCACTACCTTACCAATACGTCACGTAAGCCATAATCTAAAGTAACGGAACAGTCTAAAATTTCTTTTAATATTCTTTTGTTTTAACAATTATTAAATAGCAAATGCAGCTTATTTGACAAAAATTCACTATAGTTTTGTATGGTATTTACTATCACATGTGCTCTTGCCACGCTACCATGTTTCCGTAAAATGTCATAGTTTGGTAAAACATAAGAATAACTTTATATCGCTAAAACTGAAAAGCATTTAGAACTTACTATTCAGCAATATGAAAAACAAGTAACCGCAAAATGTTTTTTGTATTTAAAAATAAATTCTCAAAACAAAAACCTCAGTAAATTGATCGCCAAAATAGGCAACTTTTTTACAATTTAAGTTCGTACCTTCTGCGGTTTCCGAGATTTCAATGACGAGCCTCGAAACTGGGACACACTGTATTAGATATTTATTATGATTTCTTTCTTTTCTATATTTGTAATTAAATTGCCCACTTTTTGATTAGAGTAAATCTGGAAACTCTATCGTAACTTAATAGACGGAAAACCCATTGCAGATTTACTTGTAAAGATTTACGGTAAAAGATTTGGCATATTTTCTCTCTCTCTTTTTTCATACCTGTTTACATCATCGCCGACAAAGATAAATTAATTTGTACAATGTAGTTTTCGCCATTACAGTTCGTATGTAACTAGTCTGCTATTGATTCTGAATTATGAACCTTCTTAATAATCACGTTTTTCTGAAATTTTTTATAGAAATAGATTTTTAGTACTATACTATATTGTACAGGGTTACCTCCTTGGCGAGGCCCCTGAAGTTAATCTTGGGGCTCTCAAATATGTAGTTAAGATGCCACTGATGGGTAACTCTACATAGAAAGATGTGTTCTTTCAAATCAAACAAAAGAAATTGCGGGTTACCATTTAAATGAAATGTCAATGACATAATTGATTGATGCCAGCAACAGGCAGAGAAAAACTTAAGTATTAATTAAAAATTTCATATACTACACTGCTCAAAATAATAAGAACGCTTATGTACATCTGAAGAACTTTTTTAATGTGCAACAATATACAAATTTAATTATAAATATCTGAAAGATTAACATTTTGCCAACAAATTTGCGAAAATGATACAAATCTAACAGACAAATTCGTAAGATAACAATATCAATTCAAGAAAATTACAAAAAATAAAGTGAGGAGCAAATAATCCTGCTTAGATAACGTAAAGTTGCTGAGATGGTCTGTTTCAATAATAACGTGTGTGTTTTCCATTGGCACGAAAAACTGCTTGACACCTTCAAAGCATGCTTCAAATGAGTTTACGAATGTCTGCTTGAGGTATATTTTCCCATTCTTCGACTAAGACATATGCTAACTGTTGGAGAGACTGAAGTGGGTCTGGACGCCTCCGAACACGTTTGTCTAACAAGTCCCAAAAATGTTTACTGGGGTTTAGGTCAGGACTTAGCAGAGGCCAATCCATGGTTTGAATCCCATGGTGGTGAAGAAAGTTCATAGTGACAGCCGCAGCATAAGGCTTGCATGAATACAAAGTTAGGACCTACACCATAAGTGACTGGTACAACATGATCCTTTAGAATAAGGTCAATATGCTGTTGAGCTGTTAAGTTCTCTGGAACTACTGCAAGATCTGTTCTTTCCTCGAGACTAATTCCGCCTCAAACCATCACAAAGTCACCACCAAATTCTTTAACTTCTTCCACAGTAGTTGCAGAATGCCGTTCATTTGGTCGTCGATATACACGTATTCGACGATCAGAACGACTTAAACGGAATTGTGACTTATCTGAGAACAGTACTAGTCTCCAATATCTAAGTTGCCATACTGCTTGTTCACGAACAAAATTTAAACTAGACCCTATGTGATGTTGGTTTAAAATTGGTTTTCGCACGGGTCTTTATGGTCTCGGGTTTCCTCCTTTCAGTCTGTTTTTAACAATCTGCTCATAAATCTCTAATCCATGAGTCGGTTTTAGCCTACTTTAAAGATCTTGTGCTGTATATATGCGAGCACGTAAGGAGGTAATGATTAAAAATCGATTCTGGATTGGATTCGTTTTCTTTATGGGACTTTGTCCAATGCGTGGTTTATATTTTTCGGTTTCTAGGTAACGATTCCACATCCGATGAACAACAGAGGGGCCCACGTTAATATTTCTTGTAACTTATCGAATAGTGGAGCCATCTTCAATAGCTGGAACAGCACGATCAACTTCTACTTTATTTAGATCGCTCATTTCGATGTAACTGATGTGAAACTCAACAATATATCGTATAATCAACTGTCAACATAATTTACTATACCAAAGCACACTACATTTCTGAATTGGAATTTTCATTGTTTTTCTCATTTTATTTCTCGTATAATAGTTTTTTTCTAATTGATATTGTTATCTCAAGAGTGATAAGTGAATACCTATTTTTTTCATAGTTTTATTCGACCAAAATGTTAATCTTTAAGATATTCTTAAGTTAGATTTGTACAGTGTTGCAAATTAAAAAGATATTCAACTGTAAAGAAACGTTTTTCTAATTATTTTGAGCAGAGTATAAGTCATGTAATTTAATAGATTTAAAACTCGAACCTTTAACGTTAAATAGATAAGGGGTATAATATATTGAACTATTGCAATGTACTATGAGGTTTCTTAACATTTATTAATGTTTTATCTGAAAAAAAATAACAAAAACGCGGACACCAGTTTAATTAATACTGAATATGAAATTTATTTTTGCAACAGAAACGATGAGGAAAGCAAACAAAAACAGACTTAACAATAACATAACAAGATGTGTTTACTATTTGTTCCATAAAAATGTGATAAATAATACTTTACAAAAACATCGTATAATATCTACATAACCAGTAGGTATGCTTGAGCAATTTATTCCTGTGTCATATAATTTATATTTCCAAATTCTTTCAATTTTCCCTTTTTTTTGTGAAAAAAAGATTTTGTTTTGAAAAATGTTTATCAATTATATCCGCATCTTATCGTTAAAATAACATTCTAACCAAAAAATTGCTGGAACTAATAAGGTTTCATCCCTCTTTTATTAAATTGTGACCGTACACAAGCTCCTGCTATTGTATTCTGTCCTTTAATTTGAAAACTGAAAGGATTTTAAGGACGATTTTAATTAATCACTCTGTTGGCCTTTTGATGTACTAATTAAGAATTTCAAATTATATTTACAAACAGAGAAATATGTTTTGCGTTGCGAATATTAATTCGAATTTGGTTAGTTTGAAAATTAATGTTTGTTCACATTGTTTGTATATGAAACCAAATTATGACTAGTAATATAAATTTAAGTAAATTTGTGCTCTACCTCCCTACGTGTACAACATAAATATTTAACAGATTTAGAAATGTATCGTGTTCATTACGCCATTCTTGACTTTATATCCCTCTGGTAATGTTGCAAACATTAAAACTGACTTTTTCAGCTTAAAATTTTCTCTTGAATATATTTGTAAAGTAATCAGCTAATTAAAATACCAAATTTAAAATGTTTCAAAATTAACCTCATTTTTCTTTTTATTTAATCAAAATTATTTAAGTCATTGAATTATTTAATTAAAGTTTCCACCAATGAGAATTACAATAGCGATCATATTGCTTTCATTACTCTGGTAAAACTAGAAGATTATTGAGTACTTAACAGAACTACTGCTGCATTTGAATCAACTATTTGAACTTCACTGCTTCAGGCATTCAAGAGTTTCCTTCTTGCAAAGTTGTAGCACCACTACATAATGAGAATAATGCACATATGAACTTCAGAATATTGTTAGCAAAACAAGCACTTAGTGCTACTTCCTGTAATTCTACATCTCGACAAATTTTGTCGACCGATTATTGATTTTGAATTTAGCAGTAATAATGATGTGAACCCCAAAACTTGAAGCTATTAATTAATAAATTATGTTAATTACAATAATCTTTTGCAAGGTATTACATGTAGGATTTACGTAAATGAAATTAGTTCCGATAGGATTAATTACGTGTCGCACTAAGCCAGATTGGATCAACAAGGGACAGCTTTGATAGCTTTTGGGTAGTTTCTAGGCTTCGATGCTTAACAAAGGATTTTGGGAAGTGTTAACTTAATGAGTTGTTTCCTACAAGATCCCATCTTGTAACACAAGACATTTGGATTCGTTTTAAGAACGCGCGGGCATTTATACGTTGGAAAAGATTGCTTGATAACAGGGTTTGTTCTCAAAGAACCGACGAATTACACGCTTTATTGGTTTTTTTGATGCTTTGTAATATAAAAAGTAGCTTTTTTCTTAAATGATGTAGACTTACAAAGAGAACATTGAGAAACTTTTGCTAGTTTATGCAAAACAGTAAATTAGATATCTGGTTTTCATTTAAAATGTAGAGGTCACATGCTATCGATTTAATTTAAGTGACCTACATCAACCCCTTCAAGAGTTGGTTGTGACATTTACATAGAACACTGAAAGCGGCAGTAGGTATTACTTAAAATCTGAAGTCATCAATTATGTTAAAAGATTGTGCGTTTGATCACCGGCCACTGTCCACTTTTTCTTGCTGCTCGTGGTTATTATACCACTGCTGACTACATATTACATCAAATTAGTGCTCTTTAATTCAAATGTATTGGAAGGATTTGAAGATATAGTGATTTTTCGAATTAACATTTTTATTAATAATAATAATAACAACAATAAGAATGGCTTTCATTTTGGCTAAAATTTACAAAATTGCACATTTCTTTAATAGCGTTACATATACTTTTAAAAATACATCTAGCTTTCACCAAAGCTCTGTCCCTGATGAAGATTTGTCCATGAACCGTAATGATGTATCTGAGTTTTTAATTATTTTATTCTGTTAACAGTTTTGTTATAGTCCTTCGTATTCACCAAATCACTGAAAATAGTTTTTGGCATCAATTTGAACATTTGAGCCAAACTTTTTATTTAAAATGGGCTTCTTTTTCCTGTACTTCCACTTTTCGCTTTTGTGAGAATAAAAAATTTGAGCTGTCCAAAATATCGAGTCTCAAAAATTTTATGTCTCAAATATCCGAATTTCGACAAGAAACTTTATTTGCTGATTTTCGAAAAAATAGAATTCTTTGCAATTTTACAAAACCATGTACGTCAAATGTTGTACCTAACAGAACTATGTGTCTGAGAAGGTATAAAATGTATGATCGATAATTCATTCATTTTGAATCAAATTTTGGATGGGGTAATTCATTCTATATGTGTATTGTAACATTCACAGTTGTAACATAACATGGTTTTGTAAAATTGAAATGCAGAAATACCTTTCCGTTTCTAGTATCTTAGAACATTGATTTGGAATTTTAATGCACTAAGTTTCGTGAAATAAGGCCATATCTGAAGGTAACTATACTATATAAGTCTGTCCATTGGAATACTTGTATGATAACTGATGCTCGACTACTTTTGAGTCTGCCCAAGTCCATTTCTATTAAGTGTAAATCAAATGCATAATATTTACTAAGCTTATCGATTGAAAGATCCCAGTGTAGTCTTACACATATTAATGGATGAATGGAACTGTGTACTTAATTTTTACTACAAAAATATCCTTTTTATAAAATACAATTGCTTTTAGCTCTCCTTGGTAAAAACATTGTAAAAAAAGTCTCAATATCGTACAGGGTGATTCAAATTCCAACTTAAACTTGTGGAATTTGCTTCTTATCAGAACCAAAACATTTTAAATTTGGTGCCTGTGCTAACTAAATCTTATGCTAAAAATAATCTAAAGAAAAATTCGAACTAATTTCTTTTGTTCTTGCCTAAATGTCGGCGACTTGCCTGTAGTTTTTTTATTGATAAGACCTATAAGAATATAATTAGACATTTTTTAGCAAGTGTTTATGACCAACTCTCTCAGTTGTTCTTGCTTTGTAGAACTATCATTAGGTTCATTTTATCTTAAGGTTATCATATTTCGCATTTACATGACAGGATCTTTTACGTTAATGCCAGTCTAAGCGATTTATTTTATAAACATTGCCAATCTCCTTCAAATTGAACAAACTATCTACTCTTTTACAAAAAAGGGGAACTAGAAATATCGAGTTGATGTTGCTCAAATAATTGTACTTATAATATATTTTCAAATAGAATGTTTTCTTTCTGGAATAATATAATGTATAAACAAAACAAAATAAAACAAAACACACACTTTGAACTATGCGTAGCAGTAGGCAAATCTAGTATCAACAATCCTTTATTGATATTACAATATCTACGGTAGTGGAAAACTGGAAACTGTGGTTTTATGAATTATCCGTATCCGCTTTTCTGAATAACCATCATCAACAGGCGTGTCGGTAGCTTCATAATGATTAACGAATTTATGATCGGATCGTGTGTTGGTGACACATAATTATATTATTATCGCACCCATGGGCCTAATAATCGAAATGACACGAAATTGGTTTTTAAGATTTTTATTGGAATTTAAATTGGGAATTATTGTAAAGATCATGTTTCGGTTAGCAACAATCAGTTTCTGATTTGCTCTAATACGAAAAAATGAATTTAAATAAACAAAAGTCAAAGGACCGGTTCTGTAAAGCTTTTAACATTAAACTAGATTGTTAGATACATAGAACTAAATTGTTAAGATAGAACTAAACCAATTTAATGCTATGTTAGTTAATTCGAAATGAAATAGATTTTTATAGTACGGGGCTTAAGAAAATAATTTATTATGTTTTTATTTTTATCTAAGTGTAGTGTAATTATACAGAATAATAGCATAGCTGAAATTTTAAATTGTTTTAAGAGAAACGTGCATTAAACTGGAATTCTTCAAGGAAATTTATATTAGTTTTATCAGGGAACACTGTAAGCAGTTCACATTCAGGAATTCCTCTTTTGTTGGTAAATTGTCAGATATTATACTAAAGAGTTAACAAGCGCGACGTGCTTTAGACGTCTTGAAGCTGCCTAATGATGCAGCCGGAAGCAAAACGAAGTGGTGTCTATAATGTATGGCGGGGATATTTATTTTGTAATGTGAGATATGGAATTTCAGATTACGCTACTTCATTTTCCTTCCATAGACTGAATCCTAAAAATTACTAAGATAATTTTATTCAATTTAAATCTAATTTGTAATTTCTATTTGGATGTTGCGAAAATACGTTAGTATTTTGCATGTATTTTTAACTTTGGCTCTCTGTCTTTTCCCGTTTTTTAATTTTCTAGAGAAGAGAAGAATAAATAAATAATTAAAAGTACTAATTAAAACCGCCTAAATTAGGGTACGCTAATGTTTTACTACTAATTCTGCTCACATTTCTGTTAAACTATGAAAAACAAGACTTTTGCACTTTTATGTTGTAAAAAACTCTAGAAAATAAATCTTTGCATTTGTAAATTCCATTGTTTACTGTGGGTTGCACTGTAATGCTCATAACATTTTAATATTAGAATAACATCTATATCTTCTCAACATCCAATTCAGACAAATCAATTTCAAATTGAGAATAATCACTTTGAAATTGGAATAATCAATTTCAAATTGAACTAATCAACCTCAAGTTGAGACCAATCACTTCAAATTGAGATCAATCAACTTTAAATTGAGTCTAATCTTAACTCAATTTAAAGTTGATTGATTTCACGATTTGAAGTTGATTGGTCACAACTTGAAGTTTATTACTTGATTATTCCTATTTACAATTGATTGTTCTTAATTTTAAAGTTGACTGATTCGATTCTGAGGTTGAAAAGGTATACTAAGTAAGTAGGTTACATAGCACTTTAATATTATAATAAGATCTAGTGGTAAGTTAGATAGTTACTCTTGACAACTTAACTACCAGCGATAAGCGAGAGTATCGGAAAATGTTACCGTCCTTAAATACCAGACATTGTTTTTTAAATTAAAAATAATTTTTTTGTTTTTGGCATCAAATTACCTGTTCTGATCTTATCAAGTCCACAAAAAATTTTAATTTTTTTTATTAAAAAAATAGTGGTACTTATATGTACCGAGGTCTCACAATAAATTAAAGTTTGATGTACAGCAAAAAATATTTTTTTTTGAAAATGAACAATAAACATTTTAGTTTTCCATGCTATGGGATTCGGCAAAACGATTCTTATTTGGGTTGAGGCATAAAAAACCAAACAAAGAGAGCAAGTTAACGTCGGTTTTGATTGAATGCCTTTTGAACTGCATACTTCGCACCTTCCTCGTCTTTCCACAAACTTGGACAAGTGACTACCAAGATTTGTTAGCCTTATTTCTGCGGGAACACTATAATCATACCTTACAAGGAAGAGATTTTCTTTTATTTTTTTCTTTGAGGAGATATATGACAAAGGTTTCTAGTAAGATCTCTGCGGAAATCTAATAAGCTATTTGGGGGTTCATCCAAGATGATCTTTGGTGCATCTACTTCAACTGTTTTCCCGTCACGTTGTATTTTTTTTATTTTGGTCGATTCTGTGTCATGGAGATTTGATGTAATGGTTACCGCACGATTGTCCTTCCTTTGAAATATGACATATTAGCGTTGGAAACACGGTAATCGTATTCACCCCTTTTGAGCTTGAGCTTCTTCTTCTGTCATATTTTTAGATACATTCTTTTGGTTACTTCGTACTGTTCCACATGTTAACGTATTTTCTGCTTCTAATTTTTCTAATAATCTAACTGGTCTAGAAATAGTTGAAATATATTATTCTATCTTCTTTCGTTAAATCTAACACAGCTCTTTCTCCTAAACTGTACTTTTTAAATTGGTCATCAATTTTTTGATAAATATTAAACTTCTTGATAAAGCCATTCACATCACCGTAGCACCATTTCTTGTAACCTAATAGAATAGGCTTCTGGGGATTATATTGTTCTAGTGCGGAACGCCTTTTGAATTTGACATTAGATTCATCAACAGACAATTTTGTCCCTCACAATAATTTCTAAACTGATCATTTAGTGTATCTACCAACGGCCATACTTTGTATCGATCCGTATTATCCTTGGGTATATGATTTATATGCAAAAATGACAAAATAGCTTGAAATCTATTTCTAGCAATTGTTTCTTGTACAAATAGAACGGAAAGGTCATCCTGCGTTGACCAGTAACTTGGAATCAAAGGCAGAATGTGGTACCCTATTACAAAATTGATTTACAAAAAACAAGAAATTTTTCCTTTGTCATATTTAGCTGCTTTCCTTTTTTGTTGCATGTTGTTGCATACATATTGGATTGATATCTTCAGGTGTATTTCCAATAATTTAAAAAACTATCAAGTGAATTTTGACACTTTCTAAAATAAGCTTCTTCCCAAATATATTCTGGCTCAACATAATTAGGAATTTCTGTAACTTCTCTGCCTTTTTCCAATGTCTTTCAATATTTTCCTCTATTCCAGGTGCCTCATCAGGTTTCTCAGATTCTTAAATTTCACTTACTTGATCTTGAACTTCATCAAAATCTTCAGAATTCTCATATTGCATTATATCAACTAAGTCATAAGGCACACTGCTGTTAAGTTCTTTTAGTAACTGACACTCTAAATTGGTGTCTTCATTGTTACCAGTTGGTGGTAAAAATCCATACAAATCTTTAGCATTCTCTAAAATTTGAAGCAACTGTTCGTCTGTCAGGAACTTCTTTTTCCATCTGTTTTCCGTAGACATTCTAGAATTAAAAAAAAATCATAATAATTATTTAGTTTGTATGGTTTTTTATACAGCGTTCACCCAGTATTGCTAATTATTGCAACTCAACTCAAACACTAATAAGTTGGCATTAATTAAATTCAAAACTTTTGGGAATTTTTTTTGTAATTGTGACTAATAATTGAAACAATTTAGAGTGCACCACCCTGTATAAGAATTCAGAAAGCATAATCAACAAAAAAAGCCCAAAAAAGAAACTTTAAAATGCTGTGAAAAATATTCCAGAAGTACTACATATAAGTACCAGTAATAAAAAGGCTTTTCTTTATAATTTATTTAACAAAAATTGTAAAACAAAATGATTTTTTCTAAGAAAATATTACTTACCTATCGATTACCTTCGAAATTTGAATTAAAAACTTTAAAACATACACGATTATTAAATATTCAATTAAAACGTAGCCTATATCACTGCTGCAGAGACTCCGCCCTACTGATTCCTGTCAAACACTGTGGCGCGTAATAACATTTTACGATGTTGCGCATATTTAAAAAGATTGAACGGATACGTATCTATGGTAAAAATGAACAAAGTTTGCTTCCGTTTAGTCTAAATGGTGATTTCTTTTGCCGGTACACCTAAGTACCGGTGAGAGTTAAGGGTCTATTTCTTTATTGGCAGGTCTGGGAGTTAAAGGGTTAATCTCAATTCACAACACTGAAACTCCAATTTCACAACATATTTCAATAAGTCTAATAAATTGCAACATTTGTGTTTCATTATCTTTCAGTACCCAAAGATACTCAGCGTCAATCTGATGAATGCGTTTCTTCTACAAACTTCTGAAAAAACTGCTCAATGCTATAAATCGTCTAACTGCTACTTAAATAAACGAAAGTATTAATACACCAGATTCCTGAGTTTCTTATACGTTGTAAAGGTCACCGTTTCCGAGATATAGGGTGTCCATCACTTAGAATTTCTTGTTGAGAAAAATGAGAAATAGTGAAACTAGATTTTTGGTATCAATTGTTATGTGCATTTGGTTATGGATTAGCCATCATGAGCGGAGATGTAAGGTATTAAAGACATACCCTTTTTAAATTTGTATTACGCCACTGAAGAGAAAAACACTTACCTCATTTTTGAGATCTGCGAATAATTTTGACACAAAAAGTGCTGTGTGCTTTTTTATGAAGATGTACCGTTTTCGAGTAAAATCGAATTCTCCAAAGTCTTGCAATGTTAAAATTTAATTAGCGATTTCTTGCTTTTTTTAATATCTCAGAAATGTGCAATATTAATATAAAGTTCTTTAAAACATAGTTTTTATTTTAAAGCATCTAAATACTACAATGTGATTCTTAATTATCGACACATTTGTTACGAACGGAGATATGTGCATGTTACACATTGTCGAGAAATATAATTACAAACAGTTTAATGACAAAAAGTAATTGTTATTAAAAACATCCAACAAATGGGATAAATTGAGTGCGCCATGCGGGAAATGTAAAAGGTGAATGCAGATTTGTCCATTACAACTTGAAGATTACTCTTTTATTTAGGGGAATTATACACAACAGTGCGCACCTAACACATTTTTACGCTACGTACGAAATCATTTCCTTATTATATGCTCGAATTGGGTTAAATAGTATTGAGACTATTTGAGAACATTTTATTTAATCAAAATTAACACATACATACAAATAAAAATGAAATAACTCGATTTTTAGTATTTACTGGAGTTTTATTTTTCAACATTTCTTTGAACGGGGTGCTCGTAAGAATTTCTGATTTCTGACTTCGCCTATCTTTGACTTTATCTGTCTGGTTATGTTTTGGAAAGGGTCTGATTTCTTCAGGTTTTACATCTTTTGCCAGTGAGTTTTCCTGGGCTGGATTATCTTTTTCTGAATGAGTATCCTTTTTTTCAGGTGCAGTACGTCCTAATGAAATTCTGGTTGATCCCATATCCTCATTTTTCTGAGGTCGATCAAAAAGGTCTGGTATATTTGCTACCTCGCTTGTAGGAAGTCCAGTAGCAAGATCAAACTCTCCTTCCCAGACTAAAGTATCCTCTTCCGAAATAATGACTTCTGATGCAATGGCTTCAGCCTCTTGAGGAAATTCTTGTCAGTAACTAACGACGCAGCAAAATCTTCTTCTGTAAATTTTTTGAGGTTGTACGACCAAATACCTGTGGCTTCAAAACCTTTTTCAGCTTTCCCAATATTTGAAACCTCACTGTAAGCAGTCTTAAATAATCCTGCACCCTGTTTGTTTGTTAAAGCTTTTCCAGGATTGGATATCAACCAGTTTTCAGCTGATTTACTATAAGCTGTCTTAAAAGGGCCAAAATACGATACATCAAGTGGTTGAATTTTATGACTTGAGTGGGGAGGCAAGGAGAGTAAATGAATGTGATTTTCTTTATAGAAATTAATAACATCTAAACTCCTGTGGGAAACATGGTTGTCCAAAATCAGAAAACCGGGTTTTCATTAGAAGGATTAACATGATTCTTGTAGTGTTCCA